>PVHY01002849.1:0-118390 GCA_004024945.1 Uropsilus gracilis | reverse complement strand
TCCCTCTCTCCCTCCCTCTCTCCCTCTCTCTCTCCTCTCTCCTCCCCCCTTCTGTTCTCCCTTGTAAATAAACCTCTTCTTTCACCTGTCTCTGTGTGTCCATTCTTGGATCTTGTCCTGAGTTTTTTTTAAGTGCAAAGGTTAGGGCACACACCTCAGCTACCCCATTTTCCTTTGGGGTTACCCAGGACACTATCTCAACACCACAGAGGGAATCACTCTAGATGGTGCCACTGTAGGAAAGGGCTCCAATTCAGGTGAGCAAGGGAAAGAGCAGGTACTTCTCTGGCTGGTGTCAAAAGGAGTTGAGCTCCAGGAGCTCAGGGTGAAGTAATCTGTTAGAAAAGACCCAGAGGCTGCTCCCTAAGTACCAGCAAGTGGGCGGTGCTACCTATGGCACCAGGGGTGCTAAGACTGAGATCAAAAGGCCCCCTGAAGCCATTCCACTGTAGGTATTCAGAAGAGATTTGGTGGACTCTTTGATCTGCTGGTCGGCTCTCCTATCACAGTTACAGTCTCTAAGTTTGGTGCCCCCACACAAAGACAAATGAGAATGGAAAAATACAGGATGAAAGGTTTGAGGGTGCTGGGTCAGGCTGAACTTGTCCCTTGGCATGAGTTTAAATTTCTGGCCCCCAAGTCAAATTCTTCAAAGAGTAACCCTCTTTTCTGACTATTCTCAGAGACACCCTCATTGGGAGACAAGAAACAAGGGGAGGCCTAGTGCTGTGTAGACAGAGGCTACTTGGGGATGTACTCAGCTTGAGACTGACCTGTCTGCAGAATTCAGTCATTTTGGGGTAAAAATAAGAGATATGAGTAAAGAGGTCAACAAACCACAGTAAGAAAATTCATGATGTGTCATCAAGAGAGTTCAAAATAAATATGATTTTACTATGACCAACAAATAATGTGTAAGAATGAGAACCTTTCCTATTACTGCTACAAGATCCTTTACTCTGAAACTTGAAAGAAAACCACAGAAGGTAAATCAATGATTATGCTTCTGAAGAGAAAAAACAAATCACATTAAGAAGTTTAGAGAGTCAGGGTTTAGCCCTTGTATCAAACATTTTGGACACCTCCAAAACTATTAGGTGGATAGTTAGTCAATAAATAGATATTATACATTTCCTAAGTACTGACATTCATTGCTGGTTAACTGAAAATATAAAGCAGGAAAAGTGTGTGGAGGTAGGTCATTTTCACTTGACTTACATCTTAAAATTACTCTTGAAGTTCCATGCAGACTTCAGCCTGAACATCAAGAAGCAAAGCGCCATAATAAGAGAGAAGAAAAAGACAAAATTAAAAATTAGTTAATAGAACGCCCCAAATCATGGAGTAAAATTCATTCACCCTACAAATACCAGGTACCTCCTGTGTGTTTATGTGAACTTAAAAAAGAAAATTCCCGAAGCTTAGACCCTATGGGAGAAACTAATTCATGAAATGCCAACACATCCGAAGGAAGTACAGACATGGCATTAGGGATAACAGCTCCACGTCCCAAGCTTAGGGAGTTATCTTTACGAAAATCCAGGGTGTTTGTTTCCCTTCCTTTTCTGCTTCTATCAAATTAAAACTGCACGAATCTACGGTTTTTTTTCATTCCCTCAAAAGATCAGGCAAACTGGCCAAGGGCGCCCAGGACCCCCTTAGCAAACGGGGAGGGCCTCTCTCGGGAAGTCTTGAGTGGAGACCACAGACAGACACGAAGGCCGTGGGGTCAGGCACACACCGTCTGGAAGCACAGCCCCCCTTCTTTCCCAGCAACCCGGCAAGTCGGCCCGGAGCCTTTCCCCCGCCGTCACGAACCTCGGTGAACGGGCGCTGAGAAACAGCTCTGGACTTTCTTCCGCCCAAACGTGCCCCCCACCGGTGGTGGGTGCTGGGCGCCCGCCGCCCTTCCTCCCGCGCGGGTTCAGACCCCGCGGCGGGCGCCTGGAGGGGACGCGACGGTCTCCAGGGCTACGGAGGGGCGGGGCGCAGCTAAACCTGAGCTCTCGATTGGGCCGTTCCCTTGGGGGCGGGGCCTAGAGGGGCGACCCTATGGAAGACTGCAGAGGGATGGCTTGGAGGCAGAGTGGGGTTACTCCAGACCCAGCCCGGTTTCCCAGCCAGGCTGCTGTCAAATGAAGGAGTTTCACTTGCCCCCAGGGCCTCGGATTTGTTGTCCTGGACCAGTTCTCTGTGGTCATCATTGCCTTTTCAATATTTCTCATCTCCTCGTGGTTCGCAGGTTTGAGGGACAAATGGACACTGGGCTTGGCTTCTATGGGCCCCATGGCCTGAGCCCCCTTTATCCAGCTGGATAAACCACTCATCCTCCTCCCTCTGGTCCCTGCTGCCGGAGGAACCATCTTTTCTCTGGGCCAAACATCTTTCTCAATGCAATCCAATTTTGAGTTGGAATGAACTAGCCACTCAAGGTCTCTTTCAGAGCCTCTTCCTGCACCCTGTCCTTATTATTACCTTTTAAATATTTACCTGAAACTCAGGGTTTCATCTTTATACAGATTAAATGTCAGCCTTTTCCTCTCAGCCCATCATGTCCTATTTCTCACAAGTAAGTGCAAGGAAATGACTTCTTGCTCATTCTCGTCCATACAGAGGGCAGGAGTCAGGCTTGTGGCTTATACTTCTCAAGTAGAAATATGCTGCAAAGTGAGGCTTTCCTCTTGCCTGCTCTGGCGCATTGGGGGTGGTGGGGGGTGGGGTGGCGTGAGCAGGCAATATTGCTCATGCAAGTCATTCCATTAAGCATAAATCGATTCTGTTCAGTGTTCCAGCGTAACAACTACTTTCATTCTAACATCTAATTTGCTGCAGCAAATAACTAAGTTATTTCCACCAAGTGCATTTACATTATACATTCAATTGATCACGAGAATTACCTGAAATGGGCTCCAGGCACAACCCCACACCAGAAATACACCTTCTATTCTTACAAGTGCCCCTCCCAGTTTCCAGCATCCCTCACAGTACCCCATTTTCTCTTGTGAGGATTCTGGTCTTGCTGCCTTTTCTACTGAGAGGGTTGTGAATCCCATACATCTTTTCTCTCAGGAGTCTCTCCTCACTTGGCTTTCTAGTTTGTATCCCCCCTGCTGATTTTTCTGGCAGTTCCTCAACAAACCCTCCTTCTTGTAGAGCATAAGCTTTCTCACACTTAATGAATTCTAGGTGACTGGAAACCTGACCCAAATTGACTTAAGCCAAAAAGGAAATTGTTTCCTACAGCAAAGGGCACTAGTTTAGAATGCAATTTTATGTAAGACTCATCCCTTCTGAAAACTTTGAGGGTTCGAGAACAATCCTACCTTGCTCCTAATCAGCTGTACAGACATTGATTAGTTACTTCTATTAGATGAGGTCTTTGAAGAAGCCCCCTTGCAACTCTTTTAAGTCACATGATTAATATGTTCTCTGTATCATCTGACTGGCTACCACCTACTAGCACTAGCAATCATTTTGATTAGCAAGCTGTAATTATTACTGAAGCTTCTGATGTCATCTGCCCCAACCACCCTGCATCTCTCTTCTCATTCATGTATTGCTCTTATCTTTGCACTTGGCCATCAACAGCACAACTTTTACTTTCTCTCTCCAGAAAAAACAGCATGGTCTCAGTACCCTACTATGCTCAGTGTCCACTTGCTGCTTCCCCACGCTGCTTTCTGAAACTGCTGATTGTGCTTCTCTTGTTGTCAGATTGACCCTTTGCCAATTCCAACAGCTGAAATAGTAATGAATTTACAGTTTATCTAGAAATGCATGACATTAACTTGGGTGATGAAAGAAGCAAAACTTAAAGACTAAGTCCATCAAACTGCAAAAAAGATAGTGAGCCCAGAACTCCTGAGTCTAGCGAGACCTCCTGAAGGTTCTGGTGATTTGTTTACTTCTTCAGTCTGTCGCCTTCCTTTCTTCTGTACATAGATACACACACATGTAACTAGGATACTGACTAGTTAAAATGATGAAATAATAAGATGAAAGCCACCAGGAAAAGAAGTGCCAACACACTATTTAAGAAGGGAAAAAATGAAAGAAGTATACTAACTTTCTATGGACACTGAAAACAGAGACATTTGCTTTGCCACCATCTGAACCAGAATTTAATATCATTGTGTTTAACAGCATTCCAGGTAATGGTTAGGCTGTTTAGTATTTGCTTAGCATTTTAAGACTGGGAGTAATAGAGACATAATAAAACCAAGGTTGCTAAAATCCTCCTGCAGCCTTCTGTATGAGGAGCTCCTGCCTGAAAGGCCTTCACCCCGGAACCCCCAACCCCACTGCTATTGGAATCACTAGGCCTGACCTGGTCAACCTGCCCTACTGGGAGGCACCCTTCACTAGTGAGATCTTCTCATGCCCAGACTTCAGTCATATTTGTTTAAATATCTATTGTATTTTAGGTGTTATCCACTTTATTCTCTGGTATAAAGCTTAGGTGGTGGCCACCGCTGGGGCCTAAATATCTACTTTAATTTGGTAGTTACAAATATTTTCCTCCAACATAAAATTACCTAAAGGGCACATTTAATCTATTACAGTTTAGTGGCATCAGGGTTAACATAAGACAACCAGCTACATACTAGGGATTATGGTTTAAAAAAATAATATAAATTGCTCATCATAAACTAAGGGTCTACAAAATCTGATTTGGTTAAAGGAAACTAAGATAACTCCACCCTGAGCTTTTACTGTAGGATTTCTCACTTCCTAAGAGTGACTCTTATCTTTCTTTCATGAGCAAGAACCACCTGGAGCTCATGAGTGCCTCAGGCAAGTGAGTTTGAAGGTCTCCAGATTGAATGAAAGACAATAATCAAAATCTAGGTCAAGATACTATTTATTCTATAGAGAATTGTTTAAACTAATGCTTTAAATTGAAGTCAGAATGCATTTTAATACATGATTCATAGCATGCCTATCAGACATTCCTAATGACTGCACCCATGGTAATCTCATTCTGACTATTTCACTTTGAGGAATTTTCAAATATCAAGTAAGATGGCCATTAAATTATCATTACAAAGATATCAAACTTCCTTCATTGCATCTAACTATTTCTCAAGACACAGGTATGCGATGCGGTATGGACCTGAAAGCCTTAGAAACTTCAATATGCTTTTTCACAGAGAAAATGAAAACAAAGGGTTATGGCAAAAAGGAGTGAAACAGAATGGAAAAAGTGGCAAAGAAAAAAGGTCTACTTCGAGTCTTGAGAAGAAAAGTTTATCCGTAGAGAATCAGGAGGAAGCTAATGTATTTATCATTAGTAACAGATCAGGGTCTGTTCAATTTTGGAATAATCATAAAAATAAGAAGTGAAAGCATATTTGAGAATGAAATTCCAAATCTTCATAAATTTTACTCCATAAAATTTACATGGATGAGGGGAAAAATAATTATCTAGCATGATTATTTTTTTATGGAAGAAAATAAGCTACATTTCATATAAGCTACATTTCAACAAAATTATTGTAGTTGTGCTATATAACAAGTGAACCTTGGCTATTTCAGTTTGTAACTTAACTCCATGAAAGGTTTACTCTGAAAGTTTCTTTCATTTTATTATGTCATCCATTTTATTGCTAGTGAATATTGGCTGAAATGATGAAACATACCATGAGTGGAATTAGCATAAAGTTAAAGTGAGAGCCAACATAACTTGAGGCAGCTATTCTGCTAACCTCCAAAAAATAAGGAAAATACCCTAAAATTGTATTCACTGTCCACCTATCAGTAGGACTATCTGGAAGGGAAAATAAATGAACTTTTCAAAGATGTAAAATAGCATGTTTGAATTATGTTAGAATAAAGATTGAGCGTTATATTAGAATAAATGTTTGAATGATGGTAGAAGTGTTAGCATTCACATGCCCTGAACTTACAGATGTTAATGAGGAATTTGATAGCTAGATCCATGAACTAGCTGTGAGGCATTTAGTCACAGTAAAATCCCCACATCCACGGAAGATGGAAGGGGAAGTCCCTTCAGAGTACTGCTTGAAAACAAGGTGAGGCCAGGCAAAGGCCTGCAGCAAAACCAACCCTGTGAAGAAGGAGGGGTTAACAAGAGCTAGGCCACATTTCTGGCTCTGTTCCATGACTAAAAAGTGGCATTGGACTTCTAGCATATGTTCTCTTAAAAATTACCATAACCAGTATTAGGGGCTTAGATGTAGGGACTCTTAGTTGCAAATGAATTTCTATAACCACCTGTGGCTCTTGTGGCCCTAATTCTGTCTTTTCAAGTTTTCTTTTTTCCCAAACACCCTGATACACTTGATGTGTGAGTCACAGCTGCTCCGTTTGCATTCTAAGATCAACCTAGATCTGGCATGTCCAGGGCACCCTGGTAGTGGACTGGCTGCATTCTGGGTTGTAGGTAAGGAGGGTCTCACATTCCCCTTCTCCCAACACCATGTACTCCTCACTGCGTATTATTTTTAGGAAGCTTCTGATAGTTTAAAGAAAGGCAAAATTAATGTCCATCAGGGAGTTACTTAAAGTTGCTTCCTTAGACTCCCCTGAGGTCCCCACTGCCCCGTGATGATACATTCACATAATCCAGTTTCCTCCTCCCTGGCTTGCTCCTCCCTGGGTCTTTAATTTTTCAGGTGACTAAAAAGTAACAACAATGATCTTGCATCCCTGAAATGGCCACACCACACTGAAGATCAAAGTCATTGATTTTATGACAAGTTATGAAACAAATGATACTCTTGTTTCTTTCATACTCTGCTGGTGACAATGAAAGGGACTCCCACATTTCAGGATCCAGAAGTGCATGTCTAGATACAAAGCCCAAGGTGACCTTCTCACCCTACAGGATTCCAGATGGCTCCTAGGATCACACTCTCCCTTCCAATCCTGTCAAATTCCCATTCTGACCTCTCTGCTGAGAGGCGAGCACTTTGAAAGAGTCTGCGTGGAGCATTTATTTTATTTGCCTACTCACCTGCTTCAAGTCTTCCATTCGAAAATAAGTATTTCCATTTTGCCTTATTTCTAGGGTGGTGATGATTTTGTGTCAATGTGACTAAGTTACAGTACCCAGGAACTGGGTCAAACACTAGATTAATATTGTTGTGAAGGTTTTGTTTTGACAGAAGATTAACATTGAAGTCAGTAGATTTTGAAGAAAGTAGAAAGGTGAAAAGACTGCACTTCCTGAAAGGAGAATGAGTTCCACCTCCAGAGGTGCTTTTGATATAAGCTGAAGGGCCCCCATTCCACTTGAAATCAGGTCAAAAGGGGCAGAAGCCACCAACCAACAAGGCACAGGAAAAAAAGGTAGCATTTTTCAAATGCTCTGCCCAGCTTCTTACCAGATTCATATTACCCATGTGTAACAGTTGCCAGTCAAATGCAATTTAAACAACAGGTTTTTATTTATAAGGAAAATTAACCAGGAAAATGAAAAGTTCTTAATGCCACAAGTGATCAGTTATTTTCCCCACGTACCATTTAGTCCAAAAGTCCCAAACTCATGTCCAAGATGGTGCCCCTCCAAACCCGCAGGCACCCTGAAAAGTTCAGTCCTCCTCCAACGTCTTCTCTTTGTTTCTTTCCTCTCCAGCGTTCTGAGCTGTGGCTTCTCCATGGCTCTTCAAACTTTTCCACAGATGCTGATGCAAACTCAGTTTTCCAAACATGCCTTCCTACTGCGGCTCCACACACTTCCATTACTAGGTCCACCTTCAGTGGCATCTGGCCAAATTTACAAAGCTTGCCCTCAGTAACCCCAGGTCACCCCCAGCCTGCCTTTCTGGCATCCGACTCCATACTGGCTACTTCTTAACTGTCCACTCTCCCACCATAGCTCTTTGCCACCACCAGCTCACTCCTCCAGGGGGCTTCCCCTGGTCAGGTCAGGTGAGCCTGTTCTCTCAGTCTGCCATTCTTGTCACTCTCACCTCTCTCTTTGCTAGTCCTTTTTATCTGCCCTTTTTCTGCTTTTCACTTCTTCTCATGGGTCTTTCTCTCAGACCCCGCCCACCAGGGCATTTAGGTGTTCACACAAGCTTCAACTGCATCACTACCCTGCACGACAGGGTAGATTCAGCTTCCTCACTTGCCACTTCCTACCACCATAGGAGCCGCTTCCTCAGGATCAATCTCTGTCTCTTTCTCTCTTTCTCTCTCTCTTCCTCTCTCTGTGCCCTCCAAATCCTTTTTCTCTGACTAGTCCCCAGGTTCTCACTTCCGCTCAGGCACACACACTTGGTTACTGTCTTCTCTCTGTTCTATCAATAAGAGGATGATGGTTCCAGGGGAGACCATGTCCACATTTTGTATAAGTTGCATGAATATAAGCATCTCTTATTAATTGCTGTTGATTAGCCAAAAGGCAAATATTTAATTAAACCTTGAGAGATAATAAAATTGCACATGAATTATCTATTGAAGAGTACAGAGGTCTGTACATTTCATTAAGATGGTTTGACTAATAATCATGTCTCTTCTACCCTGTCTTTGCTCCAGTAGGCTGGTTGTGTTCCCTAGAGGCACGGTGTTATTTTTTTTCTAAAATCTTATGTTTGTTGATTTGTATTTACTCTGCTTCTCCTCTGGATCTGAGAACCAGATCAGAACTACTGCTGATCACCTCTTAGAAGAACACTTCTGCTTATTCTCCTTGAAAATGTGTGTTCAAGAGGAAATAATTACTCATTTATATCAGAATGGATACTACTGAAGCCTAGCGAGAGAGAAGCTTTAACTCTCAGGTTTCCTGTCAGTTTCTTATGCAGGTCCATCTCCGAAGGTTTTCCATGGTGCTGTTCTGTGGATTTCCACAGGACGAGAGGGTCACTCTGGTATTGGCTGAGTGAGTTTTGAATGTCTAATTCAAGTGCAAACACAAATTATCATTTGGTTATCTAGAGATGCAGGCTAAATCTCAATATTTCCCATGTAATCATATATATCTGCACAGAAGTGGCTGTGAGGTCTCTGGTGGAAGCGCTTACTGGAGAGGGTAAGGCAGAGATGCCAGGTGCTTACCAAGACTGAAGCATCAACCCCAGGGGCTGGACTTCGTGAGAAAGAAAAATAAGGACACATTCATTTAAGGACTGCTGAAATTATGCCCTTCCCATATTTTTTCACTAATGTGTCCTTTTTGATCATGGTGACAGTAAAGAGTAGGATATTTGTATGTGTGTGAGGGATCCTAAAGCAATTATTTAGTTAGACAAAAGTAACTGTGGTTGATTATATTATACGGGTGCTAGGTGCACAGACTTAGAGATCATCTACATACACCACACAATGCTTGTCACCAAAAGCCCATTCAGTAGGCCTCTGTAGCCTAATTACCCATTCCCATTCTACCTGCCTTTCTGTGAATCACCATTTTGTTCTCATCATCTATGACAGAGAGAGGCAGAGAGAAAGGAGACAGAGAGACAGCAAGAAGCATCTCATTTTGCAACTAGATGTTTGCAACCTTATATTCGTCCTGTCCATTCATTTAAAAAATATTTTGAAATTTTCTCCCTTATAAACTCCAAATACTTGGAAAATGCTGATCTCCATGCAGTTTCTTGCTTATGTTTGATGCTGCCATTTCTGGACTCTAGTCACTCCTCTGGTGTATGAGAGGGTATTTTGGTGCAATGGAAAACACAAAGCTGTTTGTCATTGCTATGGCACAGGGCATGGGGCACTGTGACTGGCTGGCACTGCAGGAGTGATGACCATCAAATCGTTAAGGAAAAACTCCTTTGATATATGTAGCTGCAACAACAGGGACACTACACACACTGCCCTGGCATGGTGCCATCTCCTCCTTGTGCTAAAGCTGCTGGGAAAGCCTGGACAGAGCTGCCCAAACAGCCTCCAAGAGTGGTCTGCACTGCATGGGCTCATGCCTGTGGTGCTGTAGAGCAAGGAGAATTAACCAGGCTGAAAACTACCCTGAGAAGGCTTTGAGGAGCCTTGTCTACTTACCCATTATAGCACTCAAGCAAGGAAGTGACTTTGTATTGTTTCTCTAATTAAGCCTGCTGCTTCAATCACATGAATAATAGAGAAGGTTTCTTACATAAGGATGGCATAGACATGTTCAAAATCATGTTGTGCATTGTAGTCAAAGAAATCTACATAAGAAAGATGTTCAGGAGAAAGACCACCTATTCTAGTTACAAAGCCACAAATTATACAGGTCAATTGCTTTTATCAGCTTCCTAACATTTACTTTAAAGTATACAGTGGATAGCTCAAATGCATCATTTTAATGTAACATTAGTCAAGTCACACTTGTAACATCCTTGTAATTCATTCAGTCATGCAGTTATTTATTTGTTTCTGAGTTTCTTTTATGGGTCAGGCATTCTGCTGGTACTAGTGACACATCATCAGAAAGTACAATTGGATAAGTGATAACAAGTAATAAGCCCATGAGAGGAGCAGGTTGGGAGAACTGAGAGCTTGTGTTCATGGCAAGAATGGTGTTTCATAAGAGGAAACCACACTTAACCACCATCTTCTTTTTGTTCTTGTCTATACTCAGGTCATGCACACATACCTGCTAACTAGAATCATGTTTTCTATTTTTCTTGCCTCCTCAACACTATAATAAGCTGGAGATCCTGAGAAATTCTGATTGACTCAAAGCATGGAGTGTAACAAGAGAAGAGTGACTTACTGGTATTGCTGAAATGCTAGCAGAATTCAGATTTAAAACATTTAAGGAAACTGCTGCTAAATCACCTAGTTCTTGTCCAGCAGGTGATGTGAAGTGATCACAGTACTTGTGAATATACAAATGTAGGACTGGTGACCTAGATGGACTATGTAATGAGGACTGGAGAGAGCTGAGTCAAACACCTGGGCCAATAGCTGGGTGCACACAGCGGAGAGCTAGTGTAAACACAGCTCTGAAAATGCCACGGGGAGAGCCCACCAGAGGGAGCCCATATGAGCCCTGCACCCTGCTGAGAGCCTCTCAAGTTCAATGCAGAGACTTTCACTCTTGTGCAGTTATTTAGACTGAAAATGGCAATGCGGCTGCGAGGCAGATCTCATTCATGCATAATTGAAGCACCCAAGGGTAAAATAGTGAGGCACAATGGATGACATCTGATAAAAAGAGAGCAAGGAAAGAGAAGAAGTTAAAAACATGATACAAGACCCTGGGGACCATGGGGAAGAATACCTGACATAGGCCAGATAATCTCAAATAAAAATATCCAAATTATCAGACAACACAAACATAAAGACAAATGCATGGAAAAGACACGAGGACAGGACTGGGTAGAGGAAAAAAGGTTTGGAATATGAAGCATTCAGGGGATAAGTCATAAGTGAAACTCTTATTATAACAAAATACAAATAGTATTTATGTAGTAACTCATAAACATCGGCATTAAAGTAGCAGCTGATTCATTTTCTTAAGTGAAGTTACAGTCAAAATGACTAAACTAGTTATCTATGATATAAATTAGTATAAATAATAGTGGAGCATATGTATGTATAAATATCTTTTTTTTTCCCTTAATTTAGAGAGGTGTGGGGTCTGTGTGTACATGTGTGCAGGTATATAGTCCATTTCATAGACATCTATAAGAAAGATATTCAGGAGACAGAACAACTAATAGTATTCTAGTTATGAAGCCATGAATTCTATAGGTCAGTTGCTTTTATCAGCTACATAATATTTACTTTAAAAGTGTACAATGCACAGTTAAAATGCATCACATAGTCATGGGTAAATTCCATTTTACTAAAGAGATTTTCAGAGGACTAAGTCTTGGAACAAGAATTCTACAGATAGAAGTAACTAGTGGGAAGCAAAAAACAAGATGTGGCTGTCTTGTCTTTTTTTCTTGGCAAACTCACAGGTACCGAGAGTGGACCTATCTGGATCTATACTGGATCAGACAGGGTTTTAGAGCCCTAGATTATTCCATTTAATGCCCACAAGAATTTCCCTAAAAGGTACTATCACTTCTATATTACAATGTTGGTTCTTCCAAGAAGCCTTCCCTCTTTTCTATGCAAAGGAATCAAAGGAAGGCCGGCTACAGAAGCTCTCATAATACATTTCTTGTGGTGAGCTAGAAATGTTTGCATTTTGCTTATACAATACACATTTTCAGTGAACAACATGAATACTGCAAAAAGTAAAGCTACATTTATTTATTTATTTTTGTTAGAAAAAAAGAGAAGACCTTAGATAGCTCAATGGATTTGACTGGGTTTAGACCCATGTCTTTACACATTCTTGCCCCTTATAGTGAAAAGAAAATCTAAAGAAGTGCATCCTTTAATATGAACTAGTTTTTGGGAAATGCTCCATGCCTGATATCCTATAAATTTGCCAGATATGTCCTTATTAACAAAGAGTGTATCAAAGAGGCATCTAACTTACAGTTCTTGATCTCCAGGGACTCAAAAAAATCTGTTTATTTGTAAAAACATACATAGATAAATTTGTAAAAATGTATAACGCAAATGCTACAGACCTCTGGGGTGACATGGACAATAAGTACAACAGGAATTAGGAGACTAGATCATTGAAGGTGTGGGTTCATTCAGTTTCCAATTGTTCTCTAAATTTGTGTTCATATAGGAAATGTTGCCACTTCTGCTAGTTTCTGATGATTTTAAAATGACTGCATTTGAGAGTCATGGTCTCAGTTTCCGAAGGATATAGCAAGGCATTGTAGAAAGCTAGTTCAGCCCTCTCAAGTCTATGAACACTGAAACTCAAGCGGAGCTAACTTATTCAAGGACCGTGGACCTTAAAATATCTATATAAAACATCTTTGAGAGTAAATATGCTATACTGAAGTATGCTATACTGTCCTCAAACAGAGGACTTTTAGCTAGAAATCAGAATTGACTTGAAACCAAATGGAAAAGATTCAAGTGAGAGAAACAAGCAGCTATGATTCTGATATGAATAATAATAATTTTTGTGGCTAGGAACATACCCTGTCACTGCATGGGTGGCCAGGTCCCATCTAGAAAATGAAGGACAATGCTGCCTTCCTGAGCTCTGGTCTTGTCCAACAATGAGACACCAGGATTAATGATGCTCCATTAGCATTCAATGTCATTTCCCTTCTGATCTCATAATCCCCTCCATTTTGAGTGACTTTTTTTTTGTAGGTGTTTGTTTCTGGTATATTTACATCTCAACTAAGTGGGCAAAAATCAGTGAAATGACCCATTGCTTCCCTGCTTTGAATGGGAGACTTCAGCAAATTGGTAGGAGCACTGAGATGAGAACTGAGGGGCTCCAACTTGGCCTTCGTCACATCCTTTTCCCTGACAAGCACATTCCTTTCAGCTTTGCCCATTTCAAGTCCTATTCACCCCATTCTATTGCTGGGTAAGACAATATTGAAATTACCTGGTTAAAATGACTAACATTATCATATCCAAATTTCCATTCAGGAGCTCCACCTGAGAGGAGATGAGGTGTCAAAAGTGGGAAGGGCATTTAGAACAACTGAGAAAAGAAGGGGGAATTGATTAGGTTTTAAAACCACTCAGAGTCCACTGATGAACTCTTGGATGTATAAGGGGAATATAATTATTCAACACCTCACAATATTGCATCTCAAACTGATGCCACAACACATGACAGTGACTTTTAAAATGCTAACTATAAGGTGGATAATTGTGACTAGGAAGAGCTATTTTCATGTGCAAAAACCCAGTGATCTCCCTTGTGGGGTTAATATAACTGTTTTATAGCAATGGCAATAGGGTTAAACAAAATAATCTTTAGAAGGGACCAGTTATATGTCAATTTTTGAATAAAGATTAAAGAGTTTGTTTAGGGATAGATAACAGAAAAGATAAACATTTTAACCTTAACATGGAAAGCAAATTAAAGATGAAGCTTTTTTAAAAAATAGGGTGCTGGAGTAAGATCAAAATCTCATCTCACTTATATGGACATTATTCCAGTCTACGACAGAAATTTTATAAATGAAAGGAAAAGTACTCAGGACAAGAGGGGAATTTACCAAGGTAATGTTTATGGGATTGAATATTAATAAGTCTACATCCTCACTTTGAGAATAAGCATCAAGAAATAAAATGCAATCATCCATAGTGGAAAAGAGAATTATTTAAAACATGTAGGAAAAAGCAAAGTAAAAATACCTCAACTCTACCCCAATAGAGTGTCTAAAACACTGTTGTCTCGGATCCCTCTAGCCCATAACCCTAAAGATGCAGGAAGTCCTCAGAGCCTGATGTTCTTCAATCATGATGTCCAGGTAACACCAGGAAGGGAGAGGAGGAGAAAGGAGAGAAGGGGAGGGGAGGGGAGGGAAGGGGAGGGGAAGGGAGTAAGGACAGTGTAGGTGCTAGCACAGTAAACTACAACAGGGATCAATGAAAGCAATCTCTTATCCCTTCAACTGAAACAAAATTTTTACCACTGCAATGGAGGGTGAGAGCTGGAAAGCCAGGGTCTCTATGCCCAGATTGGTTGTCTGGATTTGCCTACCACAAGCAGCATGAAAGTCAGTGAGAAGTTGATACCAACTGGTCTGAGCAGGCCAATCTCTAAACTTCTTGCCACCCTCCAGCCCCATTCATAATGACACAAATATGAGTTTGCATCCTGGTTTCTTCTTGTCCTCCTTGTCCCTGCTGTATCCAGTCAGCCTCTTCCAATGGATTGCGCTAACGGTAACTAGTCCCTTTCACAGAGAAGGAAGCCAAGAAACCCTCCTGGATGTGCACACTTACCACCTGGCCACCCACCTGGAACATCAAACTGCAAGTGGTTTCCAAGCCTGAGAAACTGTGAGACTCACTGTGAACCCATCCTTCTGACACTGCCAGTCTTGAGGCTGCCTGAGAGTTAGACGCTGACCAGGGAAAGCTCAGTCAGCTTGCTGCCCTAAGTCAAGCATGACCATTTTCTGTTCTATGGAGGAATGTGTTTTCAGTGAAAGGAGAAAAGTAGAAAGAGGCTCATAGCCATACATTCTAGTCAATTACAAAGACTTACACCGCCTTCAAGTAGTAAAACAGCATGGTCCATCTGGAAGAGGGGAACACATTTATAGACAAAGTTTTAAAGAACCTAAAGGTGGCTAGATAAACTTTGACATTGATGACTGAGAACCACACATTCAATCTTCCTTGTTCATTTCAAGGAAGTACACTTTCCTTTGACTTTTCTCAGATTGCCAGTTCCTCCTGCTCATCCTGAGTAGCCATCAAGGCTCCAGGATCCGGATTATGGAAGATGGTGAGAGGGGAGGGAGACTTGAGGATTGGCACATAAGCCTCTGTTTCTCAATGTTCTCTCAACTGGCATTACCAATGAGTCCCTGCCTTGCACTTCCCCAGTGAGTCACTGTCGCTTAGTCTACAATATATGTGCACATGCTACAAGGAAAACAAGACACTAGCTCTAAAGAAATATATGTCTCCAAATACACTCCTTTCCTTTCTTGACCACTATTGGCTGTGCAAGGCACTGTATCATTGGTTTCAAAGGGCAATTTGGCATCGATTATGTTAATCCAAATGCTACAATTAGTTTAGTGCTTTCATAATTATGCATAATTCAGTTTTCATTTATGCATGAAATGTTTATTTCCATAATTGTAACAAGCACTTAGATTAATTACACTCTAACCTCTTGATTCTACGGGCCAACTGTTGAGTCTTTTGTTCATATTTTAAAGTCTAGCCTTTTTTCCTTTTGCATTCTTCCCCTCTTGGCTTTGATGTGTTGTTTCTTAGTCTTGTTTGGAATTCTCTATGGAACAGTCTCAGAATAATCTTGCAGTTTTCTTTTATGACTGAAACTTTGCATTTTAACAGTTGTCTGGAGATAGTTTCTTCCTTGTGAAATATCAGTTTTAATAACAGAAAAAGAAAAATGCCATAAATCTGCACTAACCACATAAAGCTGAAGTCTCTGAGAGACTGATTAACATGGAGACTCTACACAGGTTTTTCAATAATTAGAGGATGTGCTTGCAGGAAGCCACGGCTGCTCTGGCCTTGAAGCCATTTCCCAGGGCAGCCGGCAATTATTACAGCCTGGAGAACATGTCTTATATTCTGTGCCTCCAGCTATTGAAGCTGTTTTCAAATAAAGGTCTCTTAATTTCACAAAAAGTTAACATCACCTTGGATGAACAACACTTTTCTGCTAGAACCTTCTCTACTTCATTGGGAGGGAGCCCTCTGAGAGAAGGCAATTAGAAATTCCTAATTTGCTGTTCATCTACCCATGAAAGGTTAAGAATACTCTGTTCTCTGATTACATGAACCACACGGAGGGCAGCTCTTTCTTGCGGAGTTAACCGCCTGCCCTATCAACAAACGAGCTCTTCAGGGCACACGAGAAGCTGGTAGTTCGATGGCGGCGTTGAGTGTTTGTGAGTGTGTGTATTTTCTCTTTGTCTCAATGAACTATAGATAGCAACAGTAGTCTGGACAAGCTCTGTCCTTCCGGTACAGTATTTAGTCCACTCTCTCAGCATGCGGTCAATACTAACTGGTGGCCATGAGGCGGTAGAGAAGAAAATCCATGTGAGAGTGTGAAAATTTCATCACCAAGAGCCACAGCATTCTACTTTCTGATCCACAACTGCTTGTATCATCTGAATATAAGAATGCAGAATGACAAACAATTATGAACAATATAACCCCCAACAATGTATAATTTTATTTCAATGAGTGTTGATTAAATTTTGACCACATGATGATGACAAGTATGAAAATAGAAAGCTTTGATCTGGTGGGTTTATTATTGAAACAAACAACACATACTGGAAGAGATAAGAGAAAAATGACTCTCCGCAGTTCAGGTGCAGGGCTTGGCTTGATTTGCTTTCATCTGGACTGTCTATCAGGCAATTCAACATTTAATTTGACCAAATGGTCAAACTGAGTCCAGAACCAGAAACCTCTTTGTTAGGAGTCATGCGTGGAATGAAACTGAAATGGAAAATATTAATAACGATCTGTGAGGTTAGCCCACAGAACAGGGATCCTGGGAAGCATGTCCAGCTTCAACTTTAATGAAGTTGTAAAGCCTCTAATATACCCCAGCAAGGAAACGTTACAGTGATAATGAGGAAGTAGCAAAGCATCTGTGACATACAGCAGGGAGGATGTGGGGATGTGTGATAACAGGAGAATTTACCTGTGGAGGCAGCAGCCATTACTAATAGGTCATATGTTCTTGGGACATTCCATAGAGGTTAGGATGCTGGGTTACAAGTGAGAGATGTGCTGTTGCCCACTCTCTAGTGTGCCAGAGGGGGCTAGAGACATAGGGGGCTAGAGAAATAGTTCCTCTTATCTGAAGCTCCACCTATCTAACTGCTTCCACATTCCACACCTCTTTAAAACTGCAGTGGACTGGAGGGTGGGTCTTATTGAAAAAATGGAAGACAAGGGAAGAGATGAAGAAGAGAGCTGAGAAAGTTAAGTAACCACAGAGTTGCCAGCTCTGGTAGCACAGGTCAACAACTCTGTCATGAATGAATCATGGCTTGGTCTCAAATGGAGCAGAGTCAATTCTGTCAAACTGACCACAGTTAAGCTTGCCTTGGCACTTAAAGGCAGAAGAGTTAAAGAAGCATGAACTTGCATGTCTGTGAGGAATGAGAATAACCCATTGCACAGACTACATTTGCTGTATGCAAATTTGATGCCTCAAACCCAGCCCAAGATTCATGTTTGCTCTAAGCTGATTTCTGACTAACTGTATTTTATAGCTGCTTTCAATTCTTTTGCAATATTTCTGCTGAAAAAATAATTGTTGTAGGATATGCTAAAATCTGCCCTCAGCGTAGCCTCAGTGAAACTGATTAGTAATTCTGACCCCTATTTCTGTAGACATAGAGTGGACAAAACACTGTGTGCTTTGTAGGGGATAGAGTAGCTGCTGCAAAAGACATGGCTCACTCTCGTCTCAGGTCCTTTGATCTCTAGTTAATTCACTTCTGTGTATCTCAATTTCTATATTTGTAAAAAATGGGCTAATGTTTCCTATTGTTTTCTTCTAATAACTGCTAAGAGATTGAGTTCATATGTATTATATGTAAATATGCTAATGAAAATAATGGTGGATGACACAAATGTAATAATCTGTTTATGTCCCTAGATGACACACTTTTCATACACATGGGGAAAAAACAGGAAATCATGATGTGTAAAAGAAGGAGCAGGGAAAGAAAGTGGTAACTGAGTGTAGGTATTTACACAATTTACCACTCAATTTTCTCAAAATCTTTTAGGTGACAGATTTACCTTAAAGTAAAACATACACACACAGTTTTTGAGATATAAGACTCAGGATTCACAAGTGGACAATGGATGCTATTGTATCAGTGTAATATTTACCTAAAGACCTTGTCTTTGAAGATATCTATCCAGGAGTGCCTGCAACCATTGCATTTAGTTCCCTTTCCCTGTTTCAGCCTTGTGCTGAAATGAGTTCTCCTAAGAGGGAGAAAATTTTTCTGACCCCAAGTACCTCACACTCTATTTACTTAGTCTCAACTAATCTACTGGTGCTCAGAAAGTTCATCTCTCCTGGATGCTTCTCAGTACTCCCAATGTAAGGTCTACCCCCAGAGAAGCTAGTTTAATAGGCAAGAGATGCAGCCTGGCATTTAGGTATTTTTCAAGCCTGCTACAGCTTTCCTGCTACAGCTAAATTAAAGACTTGCTGTTTCAGAAAGTAAGCAGGCAACATTCACAGCAGGGGGATTTTCTTTGCACCAGAATTCTGGATTATTCCACATAGTCTGGTGACAAATGTGATGACTCACTTGTGAGTTATGGTATGAGTCCGGCAGCAGGGAACAGAAGCTACACTGCCAAGTGAAGCAGAAATGATGCCATTTGGAACAGCAAATGGCTCACAAGTTTCTGGGGAGATTAAAGAAGTAGATGGTGAATCCACTCTTTAGAAACATCCTCAGGAGCCCTGCGTCAGCTTTAGCCATTCAATGAGCTGTTGCCAAATTGTGAAGTGATTGCTCCAGCTGTTGCTGTCCAGATCTCCATGCTCAGGATGAGAAAGACAGCAGCCTCAGTGAAAGAGCCTGGTGAGGAAACAGCCAAGAACACCAGTGACTTCGAAGACCCATTGGAAAAATGCAGAGATTTCTCTGAGGCTGACTCACATGAGGGGACTGGAGGTGGTATAGAGGGAACTTAGCTGTATCTACTTAGAGTAAAGAAGAGGAACCAGTGTGCAAAGGCAGAGATGTGTGAAAGAGCATGGGGTGTGCACGGGGAGCTGTAATGATTGGCCGTTGTAGGAATAAAGGATGAGACAGTGTGGTGAGAAATGAGAAAATGACTGATACAAGTGGGAGAGGTAGGAGATGTGTGACACAATTTGATATATAAATTGAAATTTTGAAACTTAATTGGGTTCCCAAAAGGCAGCCAAGGGCTTCCATCAAGATTATAGTCTCTAAGCTGGTATGGTGGTGCACGCCTGTAGTGCAAGAGCTGGGAGGCAAGAGGCTTGGGATCACTTAAGTTTGCGGGTTCGAGACTACCCCGGGCAACATATCGAGACCTGGTCTTGAAAAAAAAAATCACAGTCTACAGGGACAGACCACCTAAAGGAACTGGCCATAAGATTGTCAGTACCGACACTGACTACAGTGCAGTACCCACTTATCAAGTGACCCTGGGTGTTGCTCAGCCCCTTTGTGAAAATCTGTGTCTGATGCCAATGCCCAAGGTGCAGGGCAGGAAAGCAGTGAGCAGGCTGGAACCCCAAAGAACAGAACGAACCCCATGTCTGTTTGTATTAGCTCTGGTGAGGACAGGACAGTCCACAAAAGCCAGAATTCACCTCCAGGGAACAGACCTTTGACTCCCCCAGGAGTGAGTGGAGCTGACCAAAGATTCAAGACCAAGGAAAGGACTGACTGCACACCCAGTTGTCATTTACACCGCAGAGGTGAATCAGCAGAACAGCATCAACACCTGCTGGTGGAGGAACCAAGATATTTTCCCTTCCCTCTGCTGCCTGGGGTCTTTACAGCCCAAGCATGTTAGGAGACATTTAGAATCCCCCCCCCCTTTTCTCTGCACAACATCTAAAGAGGGAGGGAATACAGGTTCCAGAGATACAGACCATGTGTTCCCCACATGTCAGCAGCAGCCTTGTAACCGCTGTGGGAGCTGGAAAGAGCCTTGGGTGGCTTGGGCATCAGAGATCAGACAAGAAAGGACAAATCTGCAGCACAAGAGAGGACATTAGCTGGATGGAGCTGAAGAGCGATGGAATCCTTCCAAGATGTCACTGAGGAGACTGGAGAGCAGTGGGTGATGGAAGATTTAAGAGGCTTACACCAAAGGCATGAAGAACAAGCAAGAGTCTCTAAAGAAAATCAAAGGAAAGGGACTAGTTTTTCTTGTAAAGTTATTAGTTAGAATTAAGGCTCCTCAGGAGAGAGAAAGGAAAAGCAATGTGAAACACTCATTGCTTGAAAGAAAGACTTGGCCACAGGCAAGTTGTTTTCATGAACAAGGCGCTGAACTTCACGAGACACCAGTTAGTTTCCTTCTGGAAGGAGTTGATCATGGATGTGCTGTTCATCATAAGTGCCTCAGTAGGTCTCCAGCAAGATGGCTGTTGGGAAAGCATCTTGAAAACTTCAAGATCTAAGATCATACTAGCAAGCCATCATAAATGAGCTTGATTTTGCATTTTAAGTCTTTAAAGTCTTCTCTTTATCTCAGTGTGGGAGGGACACAGGGGGAAGCACAAAGTAAGACAGGAGATCTGCCTCTTGCCAGCAGTTTGGTCAGTGGGAGGGGACAGGCAGGGAGGAAACCTCTCCTAATCCTAGTGCCCACCAGCTCAGTGCATACCTTTTATCCCCCTGGCAGCTGGAGCACGAGCTCCCACCTGGCACAATTTCATTGACAGCAGTTTTGCAGTAAAGGGTGCTGCTGCTGCTACCTGTGAAAATACTTACAAAGCCACTAATAAAAAGGTAGCTCGCTCTGTGTGACGAGAGATGACAAGTACACCTTGGGATGAATGATGAGTAAAGAATTGTCACTTCCCTTCTCAAAACCAGGCTATCGCAGGCTCCCGCAGCTTGGCACCTGTGGCTTGTTAGCAATCACCGTGAAGCCGACCTGTTCACAGACATCCCTGCAGAGAGTTGGCTTGCAGGTCACAGCTTCTGGTCTGTCTCTATGGTTTTGGGGATCTCCCATACATATTTGAGAAGCTTCAGAATCAAGTTTTTTTCTTTTTTTAACTCTTGCCCATTTGCCCATTTAACTCTTTTGCCCATTTTAGCTTTCAATCCAGGATTTAAGAGGGAATGGTGTGTGATTATTTGACTGATTCTTGTATTTGCAGTATATTATTTGAGATTGGCTCACATTAGAAATGATATCTGTACGTCAAAAATCTGTGACATAATGTGTCACAATAATGCCTGCTTTTTCAGTAAGGAACAGTATTAATCAAATAATTATTTTTCTCTTCAAATGTGCCAGGTTCCATTCCAATCACTTTATATGAATTTCCTCATTTCATTCTCAATAAAATGCTATAATTATACCCATTTCATATATGAGAAAACTGAGGCATCAGGCTATTGTCATTTATTTAATTGATATATAATATATACACACTTGTATTTTACAAAATGCAAAGTTATACAAACTTTTTGTGCTAGTACTCTTTCTAAATTATGAGGCTAATCCTATAATCCCTTTGTCAGAAGTCTCTCACAAGTAACTCTGGTTATCAAGTTGTTAAGCGAATGTTCTTCATGCTGACTACCAAATCTCTCAAATTATGATCTTTTCTTTTCTAGGCCTGTCTTCCAACAATTCCCTAACTCAAGGACCTTCAGTCAGGGGTGATTTTGTCCGTTGGTGGATATTTGGTAGTGTCTGGTGGTACTTCTGACTGCCACATTTAGGAGGTGTAACTGCCCCTAGTAGGCAGAAGTCAGGGATGCCACTATGGTGTAAAGCACAAGCCAATCCCATTCCACAACAATGCAAACTGGTTCAGCCACTATGGAAAGCAGTGTGGAGAACCGTTAAACTACTGAAAATGAAATTACCATTTGATCCAGTAATCCCACTCCTTGGAATCTACCCAAAGGTTACAAAAACTCTAATCCAATAAGATACCAGTGCCTAGATGTTTACTGCAGTGCTAGTTACAATAGTCAGGATATGGAAGCAACCCAAGTGCCCCAAAATAGATGAATGGTATAAAAAACTGTGGTATATGTACACGATGGAATATTATTCATCAATCAAAAAAAGACAAACTTAAGTCATTTGCAGCAACATGGATGGAATTAGAGGAAATCATGCTAGCAGAAATAAACCAGAAAGAAAAAGTACTGAATGATCTCACTTATATGAGGGATAAAGGGAAAACAAACAAACAGACAAGAAAAATTTAAAACTCTCAGCAAAATTGATGCATAGAGTGTGAGAGAGGGAAGGGGGAAAGTAGGAGTGGGGAGGACACAAAAGATTAAGACAATGGTTCACAGGTGGATAGGTGGTGGGAGAACCCTGGGGTAGATAAAGACGTAAAATAAAACAAATAATATAAATAAATGAAAAAAATAATCCCTTCCCACAACAAAGACTTAGCTACACATACCACCAGGGCTCCCACCACCTCCTGCCATCCTCCACGGGTCACAGGCCTCTCTGCACACCATCTCTCCCCCTTGCAGCCTCCATTCTGCAGTCAGGATTCTAGGGTTTATAGTCTTGTTTTGTCTGTTCTTTTGTCTTTTTTCATATTGCACATCCAAATGAAAATATCCAGTCTGTGTCTTTCTCTCTGACTTACTTTGCTTAGAATAATGTTCCCTCCAAAGAAAGAGGGACATTTCCCCTAGACAGTCCTTTAAAGAGCAATACAGATCTCCTCAAGTCATAGGAAGCCAACCAGAGATGAACTGAAGTTCAAAAGACAGAAACCCCCCACTCATTGCTGAAGTGCATCAAGTGGCAGGGACTGTGTTGTCCTACACGTTATGTCCTCACTGTCATAACCTCCACTTCACTGGGGAACAAGTCTGTTGGCAACTAGAGACTGGGGTGCCAGGTCATATAAGCACTTAGGTGGCAGTCTTTTCTGTCTGAGACTGTTTTATGCAACTCTCCTCATTTTGCTACCAGCTGGTTTATCGGCTTCAGAAGTTAGCATGACAGGACAAGGCTAAAAGCTTTCATTATTTGAAATTCAGCAAGGACTGCTGGAGACTCCATGGTGCTCATAAGCAAGAGAGCCCCATCTTCTCAGAGAATGCCACCTGTAGTAGTATCTTTTCTTGATGTCATAGATTCCCTGAAAAAACAATCATGAAAGTGACTCCTAAAATTCAAGGCCTTAGGCATTATAAACAGAACTTCATGTATGGGATGAGGACATTTGCTCCTGAATTTTTAAACACAGTTCATGGGAACCCATAGAGTTGGAATGAGTTTCATGCTGAGATCTTTTTTCCCCCTTCTTGAATATGTTCAGCGCTGGTGTGGCAGAGAATGAGAATTATTGTCGAACATGGCAAAGTGGAGTTAATATCTTTGTCTGACATTATCTCCTGCAGAGGTGAAGATGGCAGAAATGGAAAATAATATTTGTTACATTTGTGTAAGTTTCACCCAGGAAGAAAAAAATGTTAGGGGAATAAAATAAAATACCCCTTGGTGAAATTTTTTAAAAATTTATTGCATGATGACTCATTCTAATTTGGAATGCTTGGAAAAGACCTAAGACATGGGTAGTTTGGTGCATGATCTGCATAAAGTCATTTTCTGTGCAGAGCAGGGCACTTGCTTGTTAAGCCTCTGCTGAAGGTCATTTGACATGCTGTAGCCTATTCTCTTTGAGCATGAAGCTTTGAAAAGAGAGCTTTTCACAAAACACAGGGTCCCTTTCTGTACTTCCTAGTCTCGGTGAGATGCTGTAAATAAAATATTGGTGAAATGAAACACAAGCAGACAGATCTTTGGAGATGATCTGGAAGAAATCTGGATAAACAAAGAATCGCTCCTGGGGAGGCTGGCCCATCACCCTACCCTGTCCCAAGTGTAACCAGCAAGGAAGTTACTTGTAAGTTACATGTGAGATGCAGGGATGTCAATGATCTCAGAAGAGCAATTGTCAAGGAAAGTCCCCACATGGTCCTCCCAACAGCCCTTAGAGAAGACGTTTATGTGAATTAAAGCAAATGTGTGTAAACAGTCAATAGGATGTGTTGTGTACAAGCAAAGTAAATAACAGTAAATTAACTTATTTCGCTTCAGGTAGCAGGAGAAAAAGCAGGATGGTGAGACTCCCGGTCCCTGGAACTTGAGGTTATGACCAGTCTGGGGTCATGTCCAATCTAAAAGCATCTAGAGTCCAGTTGCCATCCTATTCACAGTTCTAGGAGTTCTCTCCCGGTTTTGTCTAGAACTGGTAAATTAAAGAAAAATTTGAATTACATTACTTTTTATTAAGGGGATATTTGTTGACAGCATTATCTCTTCAGAAGGATGTACCCACAGCACACCCACCACCAATGTGTCCATAGTCCTTCAGTGTCACACACTGGGATGTCACATCTCCAGGTTTGTCCAAGTCCTTAAAAAATGATTAATTGGGTCATATTTTCTTGTCATCAACATGCTGTGCATTATGTGTGGTTTTTTTCTGGACAAAAGGTCATATTTCGGTGTCATAATCATATACCTGCTTCTTGGAGTTGTGAGAAATAAATACATGAATGCATGTATGGACAGTCCTTGGATGGTGTCTGGCTCATATTACACCATTCAGTAAATGTCAGTACAAGCCAGGCTAAGATAAAAAATATTCAACAATGACTTCAAACTCGCCCCAGATATCCGGATACCCCACAAAACCCATTAAAGTTTGTTTTGCTATATTTCAAATGAAAAGGAGAGCCAGGGAAAAGTGCACTTCCCTCAGGTCTCTTGTTTTCCTTTATCAGGTCTTCTTGGTTTCCATTAGCCTTACTTCTATAAGCATCATAGCTACTGATTGAAGCTTCTTGGCATGGTGGACCACAGAGTAGGACACAAAGGGTGGGGTGTGCTTGTTTCTTTGAGTCTGTGAATTGTTACCTTTCTTGTCCTGTTTTTTTTTTTTTTTGTCCATGACCAAGGTGAAATGAAGGTCATGCTGCCTAGAGTTATTTCATGACCTGAGAAGCACCGTGACCCCAAGTGTCCACTCCAGCAAAAGACAAAAGCAAATCATCAGCAAGACAGTCCCGGCATGGAGTGACCCTTCCTGTGTGTTAGATGCCAGCATTGACCTTATTGCTGTGGACAAGCTTCCCCCACTTCCTCACCTTCTTGGTAAGCCAGGTAAGCAGTGGTCACTCTCTAATGTCACTGTCCGTTGATTGTTTCAAAAGTGGTTTGGTGGACATTTGCTTAAAATTAGAAATTAACGTCCAATGTACAGAGCTAGAAATTCCTTGAGGTTCATTTCCAGCAGGTCGACACAGTTTGAATTTGAATCACATACAAACAGTGTCACTACTGTAAATGCAGGTGGTTTTCTGACTGACTAGACCTGTCCTTGTGTGAGAGAGAAGTCAGCAATACCAAAATAAGTATCTTATTTCCATGGAGGAATTTTCTATTGTTGTTTACTTGTGCTCTGTAGCTTATTTCCAATAGTTTAAATTTTTATAAGTTTGCATGCATCGATCATGTCCCTGGAATAGTTAAGGGAGGAAGGCAGGGAGGGCTGAAGGAAGTTTTCCAGTAAATACAGTGTCAGTGACTGGATTAACATTTTCCTGCTAGAATTGCACGTCCTCTTAGCTCTCAGAAGGTCCCAATTAGGCCTGACACATTGCCATCACAGCACACATATTCTCTGTAACAACCGTATTAAGTTGGTGCTGGGCGAGTTGTAAAGTAGGTTTTCCAACTAGTGTAGGTGGACAGATTCCCACTTCATCACCACCACTCCTTCCCGCAACCCATTGCAAATTCCTATTATAACACCTTGCTAGGAAGAAGCTGGCTCCCAACACAGCAAGTGCTGATTCGTCAACAGTTGTATGAATGTGAAACAAAACATCACCCTGCCTGCACTGAATGGGAAGAATTGCACTAAAACCCCATAGCCGCAGTGAAACAAGTCAGAAGTTATGTGAAAACAGTCACTCAAAAACTTCAAGTTTTAAATGCACCCACATGAAATTTACATAGTTCTTATTAGATGAACATTCCAAATAGAAGGTTGAAAAAAGAGAAAATGTCCTTCGAGAAGTCATTGTGTTGTCTACACCAGTTCAAACATATTCTTGCTTACTTGATTTCCCTCTTGTATTAATTTGTGATTTTGGCTTCTGGGAGCTTTAGAGAAATATGTGCAAAGCCAAAGGACAACCCACTCTCCATCAAGTTTTTCTTCATGAATCCCTCACGAGCCAAGACAACTCATTGTTCTTTCATTTTTTTTCAATAATCTTTTACCACACTCTTGTTAAACGTCACTTTGTTAAAAAAAAAAAGTCACTCTGTTGTGGTTGTTGGGGATGTCTGAATAAACTTTCAGGATACTTTTAATGCAGGGGAGACAAAAAAGTTAACAAGAAAATAGCAGATGGTGATAGCACTGAATGCTGAACATAAAGTTTTGTCCAAGACAGCAGCTGGGGGCTATTTGTAGATGGATGGTGAGAGAAGACTTTTCCAAAGAGGACATCTGAACAGAGGCCTTTATGGTAAAAAGGAATAAGCTTTGTGTGCACCTATGCTTACCAGCAGAGAGCAGCCAGTTCAAAGGTCCTGTGGTGGGAACAAGCTTGACATACAAGGAGCAGAAAGGGCAGTGCAAAAGCTTCACATGGTTAAGTTCAACAGAGAAGGTGTCAAGTAAAGGGGTCAGGTTGCACTTTAAGTTTTATTGAGGGTCTGAAGCAAGAGAGTAACATGATCTAATTCATATTTATAAAAAATTACTTTAGCTTCTTTGGAGAACTGAATGTAAGAGGCAAGAGTAACAGCAGGAAAGTCAAATAGAAGGTTACTGGTACAATTTGGATTAAGGTGGTAGCTGTGAAAATAAAAGAAAAAATATATTTTTACATATTCCACCTCACAATTTATTGCCTCTTTGGAATCCTACACATGGTTCCTTTATTTATTTAACAGTCACTGATTGTACATAACATGCTGGATGCAGGACAAGGTAGTAAGGACGCAGTGCAGGAATGAATGTCAGCTCAGTTTCCAAGTCATTTGGTTTTGTGATCAACAAGCATCTCCTTCTAAGTTCTGAGTGAGGTTCTATTTTAAACTAAAATCTCCCACTGAGAATATGTAAAAAGAAACACAGGGGATTAAAGCTTAAAGTAGAAAGAACTGTATTCATTAATGCTTTTGCTTCCTCTATACCCTAGTTCCATGAAATCCTATGTGTTGATTTCATCTCATTCATATCTTCTCATCATCATCTTCATGGCCAATGAAAGGACTTATTCTGAGAGATACCCCGGGCACTGGTTAAGAGAAGAATTATTCCTATTTTCAGTTCACCTGGCTTGCTGAGCTGGGAGAAGAATGAGACGCCTGCATATCTTATTCTCTAGTCATAAGGCTTAGCACATGCCACTACCAGCCCTTGGCTGCATGTATTTAGATGATTCTTTTCGGCACAGAACTCTGCTTGGATAACTACAAGCTGGGAGCTAATCCTGTGATTCTACAATGAATTTGGAAATCCTCAAGGATAATCAAACGGCTCAGCCAACAAAGCTGACAACACCAACCTGAGAATTTATTTGTTTACTTCTGAGTCAGGTGCGATTTAAAGACCATTCCAGATACAGGAATACCTCGTTTTGTGGCTCTTCACTTTACTGTGATAGGTGGACAAATGTGTTTTTCCTTTTATACATGGAAGGTTTGGGGCCACTTGCCATCTCATGAGTTTATCAGTGCCATCTTCTCCATCAGCATTTCTTGTTGGATGCTCATTTCTTGTCTCTGTCTGACATTTTGCTAATTCTTGCAATTTTCAAACTGTTTCATTATCATTATATCTATTATGGTGATCTGTGATAACTGATGTTACTATTGTAACTGCTTTGGGCACCACTATGGTGGATTTAGGAATTGCTAAATACTGCATGTGCTCTGCCAACTCCACTGACTAGTCACTTCCATCCCTTTTCTTCTCTCTTTCCCTTGAGATGCAACAATATCTAAATTAGGCCAACTGATACCACATACTGGTCTCTGAGGATTCAAGTAAAAGGAAATGTTAGATGTCTCTCACTTTAAATCAAAACCTACATTAAGATTAATGAAGAAGCATGTCAAAAATTTAAATGGGCTGCAGACTAGGCTTTTTGAGTCACACAATTAGCTAAGTTGTGCTCTCAAAGGGAAAGTTCTTGAAGGAAATTAGAAGTGTTATTGCAGCAGACACCCACACATGATAAGAAAGGGAACCAGCATTATGCTGATACAGAAAAAGTGTCAGGCATCTAAATAGAAGACCAAACCAGCCAAAGGTTCCCTTCACCAAGGTCTAATCCAGAGCAAGGTCCTAAATCTCTTCAATTCGATGGAAGCTAAGAGAGGTGAGAAAGCTGCTAAAGAAGAAAATTTAAGCTACCAGAGTTTGGTTTCTGAGATTTAAGGAACACAGTTATCTCTGTAACATAAATATAGACGAGGAAGAGGCAAATTTTGTAGTAGAAGGTTCAACAAGGTATCCAGCTAATATCACTGGCTCCCTATAATACTGGATTTCCAGTGCAAATGAAACAGCTTATATTGGAAGTACATGCTGCCTAGGGGTTTCATAGATAGAGAGAAGTCAATGCCTAACTTCAAAGCTTTAGAGGCCAGACTGACTCTCTTGCTAGAGGCGAATGAAGTTGTTGACACTAAGTTGGAGCCAGTACTCAGTTACCATTCTGAAACTCTTAGAACCTTTAGGAATAACGCTCAAGCCATTCTGCCTGTGCTCTGGAACTGGAAGAACAATGCCTGCATGACAGTACATCTGTTTATGACATGGCTGACTGGGTATTTGAGACTGCTGAAACTTACCGCTTAGTAAAAGATTCCTTTCAAAATATTCCTGTTCACTGACAATGTGCCTACTGACTCAAGAGGTGTGATGTGCAGGAGATCACTGCTGTTTCCATGCCTGCTGATAGACTCTCCATTCTGCATCCTGGGTCAAGAAGTAATTTTAACTTTCAGATTTTATTATTTAAGAAACACATTTCATAAAGATATAGCTACACAGAAAGTGATGGACTTAGGCAAAGCCATTTGAAAACCTCCTGGAAAGGATTCACCATTCTAGATGCCATTGAGAAAGTGTGTGGTTTAGTGGAAGAAGTCAGAATATCAGTACTAACAGGAGTATGGATTTCAACCATCACGAGAGTTCAAGACTTAAGTAGAAGAAGTGATGCAGATGTGGAAATCACCAGAGAAATACAATACAATTAGAAATGGAGCTTAGAGATATGACTGAATTGTTAGCATTTTATGATAAAATTTTGAATGATAGAGGACTTGCTTCTAAGGGTTGAGCAAAGAAATTGGTTTCTTGAGTTAGCACCTGCTGGTGAAGATGTTTTGAATATTGCTAAAGAGACAACAAAAGATTCAGGATGTTATATAAACTTATTTCATATAACAACAGCAGAGTTTTTGACAGAAAAACATGGACTTCAAATTTGAAAGAAGTTATGCTATAGGTAAAATGTCATCAAGCAGCATTGCAGGCTGGAGAACTCTTATCTCATTGGCTTAGGTAAGCAATTATCTCATGTGAGCAAGAGTCAATTGATGTTGTAAAGCTTACCATTGTCTTACTGTCCAAAATCTCCAACTTTAACTTGATCTATTGGTAGCCGTTATGATAAGACAAGATCCTCCCTCAGTAGAAAGATTACAACTCACTGAAGGCGCAAATGATGGTTTGTGATTTTAGCAATAAAGTAGTTTGAATTAAGATATGCACATTGTTTTTTAAGACATGATGCTATTTCACACTTAATAGGCTACAATATATTGTAAACATAACTTTTATGTGTGCAGGGAAACAAGAAAATGGATGTGCTTTGTTGTGTTGTAATACCCCCTTGATTGTGATGACCTGGGGTGGAATGGGTACTACGCTTGATGCTGTCTATATACAGAAAAAGGAATCCTTAAATTACTCTGTGAACTCTGAAGAATTAACCATGATCATTTTTTCCCCATTTCATGAACAAAGCCTTTCCTCTTCTCCCTTTTTATGTCTTTGATAGTAAAGTGCTATTATTTTGTGCTCTCCTTAATATGCTTCATTCTTGACTCAACATGATGCAACTTGCTGGGACTCATAGAACCAAAACTCTGGAATTTGCAGCCAAGATTTTTACTGGTCACACTCACTAAAAGTGCAAACCGAGCATACCCCCTGACTGGGGTGAAACCCCCACCCTCTGACCCTGGGATCCTCAGGTGCTTCCCAGGGCTACACTGGGAAGTCAGTGGATAACTGTATCTCTGGTTCCTCTCTTGCTTCCCCATTTGACTGACAAATACCTTTGAGTGTTATTTATAGTTCACCATTTCCAGAAACGTGATTAGAACATTTTATGCTGTGTGCTGTAACTGTGTATTATTGACAGTTGATTAAATACTACATTTGTGTCTAGTTCTATTTTTAAAAATTAGGTATAAGTTTCTTGGTCAGGAAAGTAAGCCTCTATTACTGGTGAGTCCCAAATGTATTTAGCAAGTAGAACAACTGAAAATCATAATTTAAATGTGATGAAATATTAACACAACCAATTCAAAATAGTTTTGTTCTGAATGAGATAACAGTTCATACTAAAGACTCATATCATGGAACCTTTAAAAAAATAGGAGCAGGGGTGTAAAAATTTTAGCAGAGAGAATTCTATTGACTAACTTAACTTTTTCCTGAAAATTTGAAAAAGACCACTGGTGTTAGCTTTATGTAGCAAAACCCCGTGGACTAGCTGGTGGAATGGGAGCAGAGGCTGAAAGCTCATTACCTTCTAATAATATTATTGATAGGGACCAATAAGAATTGTTTATATCGTTTATTTTCAGCAGCTGCTCACCAGGCATAATACTGAGATTTACCTAGAGAACAATGGCCCTATGAAAGAGGTCTCCACATTTAAATATATGTGTTGGAAGAAATTGCTTTATTAGGTAGCATGGCCTTCATCCTAATGAATGAAGCATATTTAAGGAGTTGAATTTGCTATTCTCAGCTGTCTCTGTTAGCCCTGGAGTGTTGTGACTTCAAATTAAGTGACTTATATCACTGGATAACCTTGCAATTTAAGAACTGTGTTGCATTTTGATGAACCCATGATGCATTGTGCAGGTTTTGCTTCCATATTACCTTGAGGTGAAGGCCCTTCTCTTTGTGAAAGAGCATCTCTCAAAGTATCTTAAAGTCTGAAATAAGAAGCAGATTGGGAAACAGAGAGTGAAAGCAATTTATGTACTCACATCCTAAGGAAAACTTTCACTGAAGTCCTTATAATCTTTCGGTAACTGGGAAGCCAGCTCACCACCAATGGAGGTGGACACAGCCTTTTCACAGTCCCTTCTTCAGGGGGAAGTACATGGACATGTATGTCAGGGATGAAAAATATCTGCAGAAAATTTACTTTAAATTATTTAAGACTTTATCACATAGAAGAAGAAGAAATCAGAAAAACCCATCCCATTTACCATCGCACCAAAAAATTAAATACTTGGGAATAAACCTAACAAAAAACATGAAAGAATTATACAAAGAAAATTTTAGAATGCTCCTAAAAAAGACAGAAGAAGACATAAGGAAATGGAAAGATATTCCCTTTTCTTGGATTGGAAGAATTAATATTATCAAAATGACCATCCTACCAAAGGCAATCTACAGATTCAATGCAATCCCAATAAAAATCCCAATGACATTTTTTTAAGAGATAGAGCAAAAATTACTGAAATTCATATGGAATAACAAAAGACCTTGTATATCAAAAAGTCTACTGACCAGAAAAAAAGAGAATGGAGGTATTACAATTCCAAACCTTAAACTATACTACAAAGTCATAATAATTAAAACAGCATGGTATTGGTACAAAAACAGACAGTCAGACCAATGGAACAGAATTGAGTGCCCTGAAATAAAACCACACATCTATAGTCAACTAATCTTTGACAAAGGAATGAAAAATGAACCTTGGAACACGGATAACCTCTTCAATAAATGGTGCTGGGAAAATTGGACTAACACATGCAAAAAAATGGACCAAGAAAACTCCCTTACTCCATGTACAAAAATCAACTCAAAATGGATAAGAGACTTAGAGGTCAGACCTGAAACCATAGCATACATTGAGGAAAATTTGGACAAAACTCTCCATGAATTACAGTTCAGAAATCCCTTTCTAGAAACATCCACAGAAGGCAAAAAATTGAAGGAAAACATAAACAGATGGGACTACATCAAACTAAAAAGCTTCTGTACAGCAAAAGAGACAACAGAAAAAACTTAAAGATGCCCAACCGAATGGGAAAAAATCTTTGCCCTCCACATGAGTGACAAGAGTTTAATAACGAAGATCCACAAGGAACTCACACAACTAAACAAAAGCAAAACAAAAGGCCCAGTCAAAAAATGGTGAGAAGAACTAAAAAGACACTTCTCCAAAGAGGAAATACAAATGGCCAACAGGCACATGAAAAATTGCTCAACAGCGCTAGTAATAAGGGAAATACAAATCAAAATCACAATGAGATGCCACCTTACACCAGTAAGAATGGCCCACATCCAAAGAATGGACAACAAGAATTGCTGGCGAGGATGTGGAGAAAAAGGAACACTACTACACTGCTGGTGGAATTGTAAACTAGTCCAACCACTATGGAAAGCTGTGTGGAAGACCCTCAAATTAATGAAAATGGAACTTCCATTTGACCCAGCAATTGCTCTCCTGGGAATCTACCCAGAAGAGAACTCAGTGTGGGTACAAAGGGACACCTGTGCTCGGATGTTTACCGCAGCACAACTTATAATTGCAAGGTCATGGAAGCAACCTAAATGCCCCAAAACAGATGACTGGATAAAAAAAAAATGTGGTACATATACACAATGGAGTATTACTCATCAATTAAAAAAATGACAAATTCGATGATTTTATAACAACATGGATATACTTAGAAGAAATCATATTAGCAGAAACAAGCCAGAAAGAAAAAGACAGAAACCAAATGGCTTCACTAATATATGGGATATAGTGAAAAAATAAACAAAAGTCTTGAGGAAAAGTCAAAACAAGATAAGCACCAAACTGAAGCACACAACTTTGAGCAGGAGGGAAGCGGGGGGGTGGGGGGGAATAGAGGGGAGGGTGGGGAAGATAAACCCCTGGGATTACAATGTTGTGAAATTTATATATAAATAAAATAAATAAATAAAAATTTTAAGACTTAAAAATGGGCATTTTAGAATGTCACTGTTATACAGATATTTTATGATTATTCAAATGACATGTTATCAACATATCTGTACACAGGACCTGATCAGGCCTGATGACAAGTGTTCCAGGACACTCTCTTACTGCTGCAGAGAGATGTGAGCACCAACATTTGAGAGTTCTTAGGTCATCTACCACTGACTAGCTATGCAAAATGCTAGCATGGGCATTAGTTCAATTTTCTATGACCTTTGCAACTACAAACAGGGTGTTACAATAGCTATCTCTTAACTGAAAATTAAAAAAAATTATACATTATACCATTCTTTCCTTTCTGACCCTCCTGTACCCTCTCCCATCAATAGCCACATTTGTGGTTAGCCCAAGGCACTGGGAGCTGCCAAAGGAGTCTGCACTCTTACTGCTTCTTTCACATTTTTCCCACTTTCCTGATATATCCTGAATCAATGCCACCCATCAGAAGCGAGTAAAGTGACTGTCATGCTGTATATACAAGATACGGTATTTCCCTCCATTCTTCATCACCTTTCCAGACGGGATCAAAGGGGAACACTTGCTTATTTTACTTCCAGTGGATTTTCATCTTTCTTTATCTGTTCTCATATCTGAATAATATCCCTAAAGGATGAACTGATGAGCGAAAGGGCAGCCAAAGGGAGAGGTACTTAGGAGCCGCGGCATTGGCAAGGCATCTCCTCCAGCATCCATGCCTCAGTTGGCACAACTCCCTCTTTTCCCAGCAGCGACCATGACCTGACTTTTCAAACAGAACTTTCATACTGCTGTCTTTTCCTGAAGCAACTGCAAGGTAAAAGCTTTGTTCCCATTCTGGAAATTTCAGACATGTTGTTATGGTCATCTTGGGGGTGCTAGCTGGGGAAGCAAGTCCAGCACTGCTCTCCTGTACCGAAGATAGAAATGTTTCAGTGGCAAGATCTCTATTTGTCTAAGCTCTTTCCCATACTGTTCTGTTCTGTCCTTTCATTTCACAAAATGGCAGCTCAGAGCAGAGAAGTTCCATATTTCCACCCAACTCTTCAATAGCCCATTCACTCTTACCCTTCCACCCATGTTGGATGACAGATCCTGCCATTGGATGACAGACCCTACTATTGTCTGGAAGCCTTTGCCAACTACCTTTTCAAAGGTGATGGTGTTACGACCAAACAAAAATAAAGCAAATAACCCAGTCCAAAAAAAAAAAAGAGAGAGACAGAAGAGATCTAAAGACACTTCTCCAAAGAAGAAATGCAAATGGCTAACAGGCATATGAAAAACTGTTCAACATAATTAATTATCAGTGAAACACAAATCAAAACCACAATGGGATACCAATTCACACTTTTGAGAGTGATCAGTATCTAAAAAAAAAAAACCTGAAACAGTAAATGTTGGCGAGGATGTGGTGATATTGCAACCCTCTTATACTGCTCATGGGAATGTAAACTAGTCCAGCCATTATGGAAAGCTGCGTGGAGAATCCTCAAAACACTAAACTCAGATAGGAGTTGACCAAGAACACAGAAACACTAATTCGAAAGGAAATCTGTACTCTTCTGTTTACTGCAGCATTATTTACAGTAACCAAGATAGGAAAACAACCTAAATGTCCCAAAACAGACAATTGATCAAAAAGTTTCACTTCCATGTGGAATATAGAGAAACTGAACAAATGACCAAGAAAAAAAACAAAATGTGCAAGTTGAACATAGATCTGAAGCATCCACCAAGGGCAGAGGAAGGGAGAGGGGTCAAGACAGGGAGGGAAGAGCACAAGGGACTGTGAAGATGGTTCACAGGTGCTTTGTTGCAGGTGGTGGTGTGGGGAGTTATGGGGACAACACCTGAGGGGAGAAACCAAATATGTACAAAAGAAGAATGATATAAGAAAACACATAAATTTAGGGGGGAAAATGGGTTGGTGTGAGACGTATCTTAAACTTTGGTTATTAGTTAAAAATCTTCCTCTTTCTTTTTATTCTCCTTGAAATATGTGTTTTCAATTTGCTACTCTTACTATCCAAAGCTTTATTCATATTACTTTGATATTTTTCACTTATATTGCTTTGATTTTTTACAGAACAGATGTTATAATATAGATAAAAAGAGAGAATGCTTTCTAACTCTGTCTTCTCACTGTCTCACTGTCACACATACAAGTACTTATAACCTAAGATCGCTCTGAATTCCTAAGAGCAAACCCGTACCTTTCACAAGCCATTTTCTTTGTAATATTAATCATCTTTACCTTTATTTATAAAATTAGGTTAATGATTGTGATTACTGAGTAATAGAAATGTTTCACTAAAAATCAATAGACTGGAAGTAGATGAATTAAATAACACTATGTTACTCAGGTGTCTGAATGATTTATGAATTACATGTAAATAGTGTCAGGACATTTTAGTTTAAATCTAAGCAAAGTATATTCCTATGATTATGCCATTGAAATAAGATGAATATTTCCATCGTCATGCCTCATTCTGGTACGTTAATGGCATATAAGAAATATAAATTAGAAAAATAAATTATTTTAACTACAATCAGAAAAAACTGCATGAAAAAAGATGGCATATTAAATATTATTTTGAAGCTCTTAAGAAAATGTTCATTGATGATGAAGATGATGATGCAATTAGGGACATTTCAACTGTAGTAGACTATATTATTACCTAAACTATATTTAAGTCAGCTATCCCCTTTTTTGTTTGTAAAACATTCCTGTCATCATAACATTAGGATATCAGATGGAAAAAATCTCAGGCAGTTTGTACCAATCTTAGTTACTATTACATCCTTACATATTCACTTGCAGATTCTAAACATTCCTTGTAATCACTCCATGTTCTGAGTCTACAGGACTTCGTTTGCATCCTAGGCATGTTATATTCCTAACAGAAACAATCCACGAGTAAACAGCTGCTTCATGATCTCGGATAAAAAGTTTACATTGGGTCTGGTGCTTTTTAAACTTTAAAAGTTGAATCCCGTAAGTCTTGAACTTTTTATCTAAAGTCAGGTGCAGACACAAAACTCATTTCCTTGATCACTTTCTTACTGCAACCCCACTGCCTTAGCAATGGAATTGCACCCTCAGGACCAATGTGAGAATGAACCAACCAGCATTCCCAGGCCTCATGGTCACCAGGGCATTGGTTGTGGTCCCTGCTTGCAATGCAGGACCAAGCATCCTAGTTTATCATCCTTTTCACAAACAGACTCACCTTGATCTTCACAGTGACCCACAAATACAGCACAGCGATTATTATTTTCATAAACGAAGGGCTGGGAATCCACTTACACCTGATCCACAGCAGCTGGTCCTGAACCAGGAACAAAGAACCTCAGTGTATTTGTGTCAGCATATGATTTTTATAGACATCAATTGTCACTTAGGTTATTAATTAAGAGACTTTCAATTATCTCCCTCCCATGCATGGATGTGCTGCTCACTTGCTTTTCCTCAGACTGCAGAGATGGAGATTTAATCAAAAGACCTTAAGATGAGTGCCTTGTCAGAGTACAAACATTTTGAAATCCCAATGAAAATGCAGTTTAATGCATCCAGTTAAATTGCCTGGGAGGAAATAGTGAATACAGCTTTCTTAAAGTCTTTCCCCTCAGGCCACTAACTAAGAAACTGGTCACTAACTGCTGGTAACAACCCGTTTGGGGGGATTACTGCTATTATTGGCATTCTGTGGTTGATGGCAACATTTTGTTCAAGACATCAGAAATGACACTGCAGCTGGACTGGTAGTTCAGAGAGAGAGAGAGAGAGGGCCCTCCCTTCTCCTGTGGTTAATGGCCTTTTTTTTTTATTCCAATCTAAATGTGCCAAGGCTGAGCAGTGGCACTGAGTTTATTATCTCCTACATTTCTTGTTGCTCTAAGAAATATGCTTTACACTGGAGTCAGCATTCAAATCAGTGGAGCAAAAATATAACATTTATTGTTAGTAAAATTGAATCATGCTGAAAAGGCTGAATGAAGGCTTGACTTAAACTGAATGTTAGAAATCATTTCGCTTGCCATGAGCACTTTCTGGCTGACACACAGCCAGATGCTGTTCCTTCCCGGTGATTGATGGTTAGTGGGTGCGGGCACATAAGACATCGCCAAACGGAGAATAATAACCAGTTATATTATTGATTTCCCATAACTCATGTGAACCCATCTACCTAGCAAAGGGCCCACTCTGGGCACAAAGCTGCCTGCTGATAATGCTCCACGGGGACGGTTACTTCACTGGAAGGTGAGCTGAGGAGCAGGCAGCTGGGCAGGCACATGCAATGCAAGGGAAGTTCTCGAGAGTTTCAAAAACATTGCTTTCGTTCACGTCAAACAGCAGGAGCAAGCCAGAAATTTGACAGCTTATACCTACCAGGTTTATTGGGGTGCTTAGACACCGATTACAAATATGTTGTTTTCATGGTTTGCATGGGAAACCTGGGTGGTTTGTGTTTTATTTTTTTGCCTTTTTGGGGTCCCTCTTTACTCCCATCTTTTAATTACCAGAGGGGGGAAAAGAGAGAGAGAGACAGAGAGAGATCAGAACATATCATTAGCTCTGCTTCTTAGCGAACCTGACTTTTCTCAAGAAATTTACATCTTTCTCTCATTTTCTGTTAAGTTCTTACCCTGTTTTTTCACCTAAAGAATTATAATGAGGTAGCGTGAATGAGATCTATGGGGAGAGCTGTGGACCCAGAGACGAAAGGTAAAAGGATGATTGATGGTATGAAATTACCATAAAAGTACAATCAAGATCAGATTTTAAAATGAATTTTTAAGCAGCCTAAGAGATACTCTTTGATTTGCGGTCTGGTGGAATGGATAATGTCTCATTCAGTGGATAAAGTTTCTCACTGTGTGACTTGAGCTTTTTCTGATCTTTCTGACTGGGAGTAAAATGGAACCAAAGCCTAAAGTGGTTTTAATGCAGAAAATATCAAACACAATATTCTTAATGTCAAAACCTGGGCCTATTAGGTGAGGAAAGAAAATAAATAGAGGATATTACTGTTAGTATTGTTGTATCAGGCTTGCCTCTCACTGCAGATGGGGTTAAAAACATACATTTTTAAAGGGCAAAGTTGTTTACACATTGAAAAAATTACAGTCTAACCTGGTGTCAGATTTTTATCTTAGGTGTGCAAAATAATCCAACAAAAACATTAAAGCTAAAAGTAATTTCATGGACTCTATTTTCCCACTTGCCTTTTGAAATTTAAATAAAACTTTTATTTTAAAATAATTGCAGATTAACAGAAAAGTCAGGGAGATAGAGAGAATTCCTGCACATCCCTCATCCAGTTTCTCCTGCTCTTAAAAGTCTTAACATCACACTCAGGTGGCAGGTACAGCTGATGGAGGGCAGGGCATCTAATTAAATTTGGATTTCAGATAAACAACAAATCATTTTCCTAACATGTGTTCCAGTGGCAACCTAATTACGATTGTACATTTGTCAGCACTAAGGAATCAACACTGGTTAACTAAACACTACATTTTTGGGGGATTCACTAGTTTTCTCTTAGTGTGTCCTACCGTTCGAGGACCATGTACAGGACGCCACGCCACAATTTAGTTGTCAGGTCCCAGAAGTTTCTCTGGTCTATGATGACTTCCATGTATCTGTAAGACAACAAACTAAGGCAAAATATTAGTTAATAATGTTAATAAAAACCTGTATTCCTCAGAATCCACTTTTTTAATCAGCACATTTTATAAAAAAATATTTAACTTATAAAGCAGTTTAATGTCTGGAAAGCTGAAAACCAAGGTTCTATATATAATAAAACAGCAATAAACACTAATTATAGCTCAGGAATTTTCATTTTTTACATTAGGGGGAAAGTAACTGGAAGCAACTTATAGACATGTTCAGGCTCATAATCAGATTGGAAATATTTTTCATTGAATGTTAGCATTATCATGGTTCTTGAGTGTAAAAAAATTAACTAAAATTTTTGAAATCACATGCTTTTATTTTACAGTTTGAATTTTTACTTCAGTCATCATTTCTGCATGCTTCTAAGAAGAGATCCTTAAAAGACAGGAATCACTGTTGCTGTGAACTTTGTTCATAGCTGTAAGTACTGAGATCTATTTATATTTTTTTTTTTTTAGAATTTTCCCAGATTAACAGGAAAAAAAAAAAAAAAGATGGATGTGGGATTAATCAGGCTAAAAGAAAATATCTAAACCTTACAGCCTTCTAGTTTAGGTTGATCTTCATTAAGTTAAAATCTTCTGCTTTAAAACTGTTAAACATTATGGGAATCTTGACTGTTTCAGACAGTTGCTTCTTCTGACAGTTCCCATTTCCTCCCCCCTGTTGACAGTTCCTATAATGACTTTAATCATATGGAAACGGAAGCGGCTATTGAATAGCAACAAACTCAGTGGTCAAAGTCTATGTCACTTTTCTGGGAGCAGGACTTTCTGAGCATCAAGGAGCTAATACTCAGAGCCTTCTGGAATAATGCTAAGTGCATTAACTCTCTGTCAATCACATCTGTAAGGCGCAGGCCAAATTACCACGATTGGCTCAAGACATTCCATTGAAACTTCCTTGTGTGGTATTGTCTCTGTGTACCTATATAACTAATGATGATTGTTTATGGAAAGGTGCCTGTCCAATTATTTTTGAAGAAACACAAGAATGCAGAATGACTGGAAGCATCAGGTTTTTGCCAGAGAATGCCTCAGGTAAGAGGAGAATGGCTAGAGGCTATAAGGAATCACAAGAGACAAGTCAGAGCCGTAAATTGGGAAACTGACATATCTCATCTAATATACTTGCTAACTAGGCCTTTAAAAACCTTGACATTTAACTAAGTTTGTGGAAAAGTTATGGGTTTTTGTCCTTTTCTATTGGCTCTAACTCATTAGTCCAGCAAATTAAGGTGTTTATCATTGTTCCCAATGTTAAGGGTGGTGGGGAAGACTGTTTGCAGAGGCAGGGAAGCGTCTCACATGAGCTGTTTCCACCCTTTTCAAAGTCAAGTCAGTCAAAACTGATACTTCCAAGTTATTTACCCTTTTGGTACTTCAGGGCTTGAGATGGCATGAAAGGAGCCTTTCATTTGGCAGAGGCATTTAAATAAAGCTTTCCAAAGGCTGATGGATCGGGAAGAAGGTGTGCTCTTTACTGAAATAAACAAGTTTATGGGGATTTTAAGAAAATAGGAAGGAAATACAAACTTTCTGGTGAGTGTTTTTCTACTTCAACATCTGATTTTGATAAAATTTTCGTTATTTAAGGGCATAACAATGGCCCATGGCAAGATAATCTTTGCCTTTATATGTTAATGTCCCTGAAGTAGGGCTAACTTTACCCTAAGATTTTTTTAACTCCAGTAACATCAAGAAACTAGACAAAAGACATTTATCTGTAATTGGAAAGCAGCAGTATCCCAAGAAGGAAGGGATGCTGTTCACAAAGCACATAGTAAAATGATTGAGCTTTATAGTCAATATTCTAGTAAATGCATGTTGGAAGGAGTTTTATTAAACTGAAACACATCAAAAAGTGTTGCTGACATGCACCTTTATCAACTGATTTTCTCCAAAATGAAACCAAAAAGATACTCTCCATTCATTTATAATTGCAAGGTTCATGTTTTCAATTTATTTACATAAGATGAATAGTACAGACATCAGAGACACATAAAATGCTGAGACAAGACTATGGAATAAATAGCATGAAAATTATCACTTAAAAATATTAAGAAACTATTTTAACTTTTTTCAAGTAATTAAAAACTATATGTACAAGCTTGTTTCTTTTTTTTCCATTTATATACAAACTATAAAGACTTTCATTTAAGTGCTTTTTAAAGACATAAAAAGGCTTTGCTACTTGCTTCCAGAATCACTGCTACCTGTCTGTAGCACTTAAACTTTACAAATGGTGATATGAAAAGCCAGTTTTAAGTGATGTTACCCAATTATTGATACTAATTATTTTTAGGTTAATCATGTCAACAACCTACCAAACCAACACTTAGTTAGCATTTTGTATGATGTTAGCATAATATTCCACCCTTTGGAGAAGACAGGGAAAAAGCTTAAGACACAGTCCTTGCTTCTAATGATTCTAACTTTCTGTGGAAGTTAGAAATTGAAAGCACAGGGAAGTAATATAAGCTGATAGTGATGATTAATAAAGATCCTTTGTTATAAATAATAAAAAAGTACCATGTTATACAGTTTAAGAAAACAGAAAGGTTTATATCAGGGTAGAGGGGTAGGTTCCTGCAGATGGAGGTGTCCTGGAAGGACTATATGGAGGCCCTCAGCTGAGAAGCGAGACTTGAAATGTCCGTGAGTGATAAATAGTGTGGCATGCTTTGAAATGTGCTCATTGGCCTTATTTTGCTGAGTAGCCTGTGGATATAGACCTGGAGACAGAGGCTTATATATCTTTATGGCTTGAAAGTAAACTAGACATGGTGGAGGGAATTGTCAGACATCCAGAGGGACAGGAAGTGGTCCTTGACCAAGAGAGTGGCGATAGGTGAAGGGTCCTGCCCTCTCTGGACAATGTCTGCCATATTGAACAAGTTAGTTCTACTTCCTGAACCTGCCTTCCTCATCTGCTCCATGGACCCACGAATAGTTCCAATCTCATCAATTTCTTGTACTAGTAAAGGACAAAATGCACACCAATAACACACAGAGGGCTGTGGTGAGAACTTGATGGTGTGATATATACCAGACAACGTGGAGGGGTTCAGGGAGGGGAAGGGGAGGTTGCTAGTCTGGTCCCATGTCTGCAAGAACTGAGTTAGGAATGCTGAGGCTCTGATTATATCTTCTATGTGATGAGTCAACAGGGAATCACTTAGAAATTGAAGCATGTCCAGTGTGGGTTTGTTGTTTTTATACCTTCTGTTAACGAAAAGACTTGGGAAAAGGGCCCAGCGGGTAAGGATGAGGCTGTTCTCATCCTGAGATGGAAAATGTGATCCTAAAGATTAGATTCTAGGTAAGATGATGTAACTGTCCCTACACACCAACCCCCTAGCCCCATCCCTTTTTCAGGACTAAAGTAAAAGGAAGTCTGGGAATCAGAGTATAAGACACAGCAGCAAGGAAGTGTCACTGCCAATATGAGTTGGCCTCTGCAGCATGTTGGAAGACACGAGCTGGACCATCAGTATGTTCTTGGGCACTTAGCCTCAGAGGCCTCAGCGGGGCTCTGACCCAAGCACTCAGAAACCCATCCTGTCCCATAACCTGCTTGCCATCCTCTCCGCAGCCTCTCTCTGTTCCCCAAAGCCATCATTAGTCTCGCTAAAATGTGACAGCTCCATCTTCCCTATCACAGTCAGGAAATGCAGGCAGCATCCACGGCTACGCCTGAGACAAAGCCATGCCAGGAAGAACAGCCTGCGTGAATCCAGACTCAGGGCCAGAAAGCAGCTGCAACAAAGGCCAGTGGTGGTCCCAACCCACACCAGCAGGGCACAGATGGCCAGATCTGGGAAGGGTGGAAGGCAGATCTGAGAAGGGGAAGAATTTCGTAAGGTGCCAAGAAGTTCATGGAAGAAAACCTGATAAAGTAGCTGGACATCCAATATGATGGTGGTGGAGTTCTAGGTAACTGTGATTTGGGCATTCATGAGAGGTGTGACTTTGCGGTTGACTGACTAACGGGGTTCCCGGGTCACACAGGAAATGAGATAACAAATGAAACATTCTTAGTTTCACACCTGGCGTCTAATAACAGGACCATAGGGAACGTCTGTCGTTGGTCTTGTTACAAGGTCGTTGACCTTGTTACTCATCAAGGATATCATGTTAGGGGATTGTGTAAGGGCACCAACATAGGAGGTTGAATAAGCCATGTTCTTTTAACTGGCCTAGTTCCTGCATTGGCACTGTAGGAGCAGTCAGGCACAATGAGAAGGTCTTTGGCCAGTTGTCACTTTCCCAAAAAGGAACAGGACTGTAGGGATCCCAAAATACATTTTTCTAAAAACAATAATCTAGGAATTTACCCAAAGACTACAAAAACACTAATTCAAAAGGATACCTGTATTCAGATTTCTATTGCAGTGCTATTTACAATAAAACAAGATATGGAAAGAACCCAAATGCCCCAAAGGAGATGAATGGATCAGAAAGCTGTGGTATATATACAGAATGGAATATTATTCATCAATCAAGAAAGACAAACATGTCATTTGCAGCAACATGGATGGAGCTAGAAGGAATCATTCTAGCAGCAATAAGCCAGGAAGAAAAAGAGAAATACAGAATGGTCTCACTTATATGAGGGAGACAGGAAAAACAAACAAACAGACAATAAAAACTTAAAACTGTTAACAGAACTGAAATACAGAGCAAGAGTGGGGAAAGGGGGAATCGTGGGTGTGATAGACACAAAAGATTAAGATGATGGCATAGGGGTAACGGTGGTGCGGGAACACTGGGGCTGACAATGGTGTAAAACAATAAATTAAAGCAACGATAACAACAATCCACAATAATTCAACAGACTGTTTCCAAAGGTTGTGGATCTGGGGGAACAGGTGCAACCCTCACGCAGTGGGCATGTTGCGGTGGCAGCCTCTCTGGGGAAGCTTATCCCTTTTCTCTTTTCCTTTTTTCTTTTCACTACTAGAGCCCCGCTGAGCTGGCGGGTGCTCTGGTAAACTCCACGACTTGGTCTCTTTATTCTTGACAGGGCTTCTTAGGCTTAAAGAGAAGACAGTCCTTTGATGAATGTGTTCGGAGCAGTTTTGTTAGAAAACATCTCCCCGTAAGACACAAAATCATCCTGTGTCCCTGCCCCGCTGTGGAGAGTGGACAGGTGCTAGACACGAGATGCAAGCAGAACTGGTGACAGAAATGTCAAGCTGAATGCAGCCTTGACTCCAGGGGTTGAATGGATGGCTTCCAAGAATGAACGCGAACCAAGAAACTGGAGGAAGTATGGGCACAAGATGACACACAGCACAGCTTCTCAGCACATTACCCAGGCCCAAGAGCCTTACCAGCAGGAAGCTGTGTCCTCAGACACGAGGGTGGCTTCAGGTAAGGTGGGAATTGAATAAGTTAGACCAGAATATGTGAAGCATTCTGATCACACTAACTAGTGTTTATTAAGAAATAGTGAAACAAAAGCTCTATTTAAAGTACTTCATGAATGAACTCATTTAACTTCTTGGCAACTGTATTTAATAGGCAATTTGCAAAATGTGTAAATCCCCTATATTATGATAGTTTCTATCTTAAAAGAGGGTTGTGAGAATTAAGGGTGATAATGTATGCGAAAGAATCAGAATACTGCTTGGCCAAGTGACACTTTACATGCCAATTAATGATTACTAGTAGTACAGTAATAATTGTAGTGAGGTGTCAGTAGTAGTAATGGCAGCGGTAATGAAGTAGTAGTGATATATTTATTTGCTTGGTGGGGTTATTATCTGCTTCTTACACTAAAATATAAACTCATTAAGGACAGAGATTTTGTTTAGTTCAATATTGTGTTCTTATCATCAAGAACAACGCCTACTACAAAATAGGGGTTTAATAATGATTGCTTTAATAATGATGAATGATGGTAATGAATATACAAATGACCATAAGACTTCATATTCCCTTTTCTGTGACTTTCAGGACTTATGTGACGAAAATTTCCAAATGTGGGAGATATCTGATGTCAAAACTATTCACCTGGGCTCAGCACCCCCAAGTACAACAGCATCACATGTTCTCTGCTAAGTCTCGTGCTAAAGGCCTTTGCCCTGATATTTTCCCAGGACTTCAGAGATAACCAAGTCATTCTGTTTCTTCTGTGTTGTCCTTTTTTCTCTAACCCACAGAAATGAATCTGTCCTTCATTTTACTGCCATAACGCTTCTTCCCTGGTAGATGATATATGTCTATAAGATATATAAATTTACATGCTATTCAAAGTTTTCTAGCATCTCTTAAAATTCTATAACCTGTTTTCACATGATTCTGTGGTTGTCTCATAATCTGCTCTATGTGTGATGATAATAGTATATCAAAACTCTGCTTATATTTACCATCTATGTGGGAACACATGTCTTCATCAAAAGAAGTAGCTTTAATGGTAGAACATGGACACCAAAGATGACACCTTGGAGGAAAAATAATAGTGCTGAGAACCTTAAAATTCCTTGTTATACCACATGGTTTTGCTTCTCATAAATGGAGCTGGTAGAGTTGAGTAGAGATGAACTCTGTTGCTCAGTCAACTTCTCCTGATACCAACAAAGACAGAGACTTCTTTCTTGACCTGGTAAATTTAAATTTGAACAACTGTCTCTCTCCTATGAAAAGCAGTGGTTTCCAGAAAGAATCATAGAGGTGGGAAGTAAAGAAGAAGGAACAAAGAAGAGAAGGAAAGGAAAACAAATCAGAGGAGAGTGCACAGCAAAAAGGAGAAAGAAAGAATAGTGCAAAAGGAAATGGGAGAGCCAAAGAAAACACTTGGAATCATACAAGGAAAAAGCAGAGAGTTGGAGAATTAGCACAGCAGAAGGTCATAAAATGTAGGGGATTCCACTGGACAACTGATACAGCTGGGGAGGGAAAAAGCAGCTCAGATGAAAACAGGATACAAACACATTTTTTTTTTTTTTTGAGACTAGGTCTTGCTATTTTTGCCTGTGGAACCACAGGCTCTCGTTGCCCGGGGTACCACAGACTCAAGCAATCCCCAGCCTCAGTTTCCCAGGTAGCTGGGATGACAGGTGCACGCCACCACGCCCAGCTATTTTTTTTGGAACTAGGTCTCGCTGCGGGCCCCAAGCGGGACTCGAACTGCAATCCCTAGCCCCGGCCGCTTCATAGGCTGAAGCTTACAATCACAAGCCACCGTGCCCGGCCTAGGATACAAACACATTAAGACAGGGAGAAGCCAAAGTCAGTTATCTGAGGATGGGCTAAATAAAATGCACTTTGTTGACTTATGACCCTAGTGATTCAATTTTTTTTTATGATCCATCTGGATATTTCATTTAATCTTACTACATTGAAATTATTTTGCTCTTTACACACAATTCATTGTTTTCAATGGATTGGACAAAGCAGGCATAAGGGGAACATTTTTAAATGATGCTGGAGATGCCACAATAAAGAAACCAGTCACTGTCTTGTTTGTTTTGGACCAAAGACCTATGGATTGAGCCAAATAGAAACTGTTTCACTCATCATTGTTGGAGAAATCAGTGAGAGAATGGACCTTCTGATTCCAGGGATTGTGAACTATTTGCCAAAGAATAAAATCAATAACCAATTATGTATGGTCAAAAGTAGTTTCAGTTCACTAGCACTAATAACACTTTTCTTTGATTACTTACCTTATCTTTCTTTTTTTTCTACCTTTAAAAAACCCTTAGCCCCTTCTGGGATGACATTTTCCATCTGGCTAAAGCTGTGTACCTTAAATTGCAAAATTCTTTGATCCTAAATAAACACACTATATCTTTCTTGTGTTCTACTAAACTCTTCAAGCAACAGCATCATGTAGAAATCAAGGGGTAGACACAACTGCATGTCTAATCTATTGTTAGCCACACATGGATTAACCTTACATTGTTGGAACTGTTCCTGGCATTGCCCAATTGTACTAAACACTGTTCTGACAATGTAAGTATTTACATTATACTCATTTATGGGAAGGGAAACCATCTTTCCAAGAAAAAAAGATTTAAATGTTTGGGCTTAATTAAGCAATTGGCTGTTAAAAAAAAAAAAGGAGTTAGCACAACCAGAGTTTGTAGAAAGACTACTTTATAGATATGTGCATCCAAATATTTTAAAGCATTGCCCCTCAGCCTCTGTGTAGATGTTTCAGCGGTTTCCCAAAGCCTAAGGGATAACTACTTTTCACACAAGGACAGATATAATCTTGCCCCCTGTGCATCTTATCTTTGTTTGTCCTATCAACTCTGCTGATCTTCCTTTTTCTCTGAAGTTTATACTTGTCCAAGAACCTTCACATAGTTCTGTCTCAAGACTGGAGAGCTCTTCCTTATTCCTTGTCTGTCTTACCAATAGTCATGCTTCCTCTTGATACAAACACTTTCTTCAGAAGAATTTTGCCTTATTCCCCACACTCCCTCCCATACCCCACAGCCTAGACAGGTCACTTTGTTACATGTACTCATTCTATATTTTATTTATAGACATCAATCATATCATTATTCTTTAATATTTATTTGTTTGCTGTTTATAACCCCAAGTTGGTTGCAAGTCTTATGAAAACAGAGGCCAGCTCTACCTTGCCATCACTCTCTCCCCCTGCTTGCCATGGTTCCTGTCCCAAGAAAGCACTCAATGGACTGCATGAAGGAGTAAATGAGATTTGTGTCTCTAATATCCCAGATCTGCTTACTATCCCAAGGACTCAGATTCATGTAGAGCATGTACAATGTTTCCTATACATTTTATTTTAAGAGAGGAGTTATAACATGTCTTGGGCTCCCCCTAGGTGATATCATATGAACTGGTTCACTATTGTAGGTGCACAGATTAGAGCAGTGAGAGCAAGATAGAGAGTCTTTCATATGCAGAATGGAGCTTGCCATTGTCCCAGGAAAATGATATGATACCCAGTATTCAACACCTTTCAGTTTCTGCAAGCAAAAGACTCCCAGCGGTTTTTTTTTTTAAGTTAAGGTGGAATCTGGCTGAAGGGCAGAATGTAGCTGGAGCAAAGAGAAGCATCATTAGCACTGTGTATAAAATGAAGGCGATGATATCGTTGGTTCTTTATTTACTGGACACTACTTTCTTCAAAGCAAATCTCATATTATCTTCTCTGGATGTGCAATCTCAGTCTTCTTCAAATCAGTCAACAATTCTTCACGCTTTATCTGAAATAAGTGTCATAGTCTGTAGTTTGTAGCCAGACAGATTCCTTACACCCCAGGATGGCTACCTCAAAGACTTTTTGATCAAGTATGTTATTCAGATTCAACCGAATTCAGCTTTTTATTAACTCCCTATACTCTCCAATATTGTTTTAAAGATCCCTATACTCTCCAATATTGTTTTAAAGATACCAATACCGCTGATCCAGTAAGGCGTTTGTTTCTTTCTAGTGACATTAGGAACTAGGGAAGACAAAGCACTGTTAACTCCAGCCTAAGTGATCAGATAACCGCCATAACTGCCTAAAACTTGATGAGTCTCTTCTGGTCCCACAAAACCAAGGGCTGAATTCCCGCCCGTGGTGACATTAAACACTTAGGGCCTCTCACCACAAAGGGACATCATGTACACAATTATCTTTCCAATGGCTAGATTAGCCCATGTCATAATTAATAATTAAACACATTTACAACTGCTCATTCAGTAGCCATCTGTGGAACCAACAGGAGTAAAAAGGGAACTCAAGGGGCAAGAAAAAATATATTAATAATCACTGGGATGGACAGACCAAGTGGAAAGACCGTGTCTACTCAAACACCTGTCTTCCACCCTCATACCATCTGTGCAACCACTTCCTCCTTCAGCCTTCCTACTGGCCCCTACAATTTTCCTGTCAAGAGTGGAGTGCAGTTCAGGTGAATTTAATATGGGTTTAATATGGTCTGTTGAGTTTAATGTTGATTTCCTTTAAGTACCATTTCTATTTTTGCTATAAATCATCTGTGTGTCTATGCTCAATTTGGATGAGTCCATCTAAGTCAATAACCAATTTATATGTTTTGCAAAGAGTCTAGATCAAATAAGCAGATGATAGGCCATCCAAAGCTGTAAGGGAAATCAGCAGAAGGATGCATAATTCACAGGTTGCCATGAAGTTAAAAGAGAAAGTTAATATTTCAATGTGTTCTTAAGATTCTTCACTTAAAAATATCCATATGAATATAGCACTCATCTATAGAGAGCTAGAAAGGAAAAGAAAAGACTAAATATGCAATCCGGATTTAATGTGTGCAATGCTAGAGAATTTATCTTCATTTTCTTATCTAATAAAACAACCCAAGGAGAAAATTTGAAGACAAGGCACAGTCCAGGTTGAAGGATCTTGGGCACAACCTGAAGGTGGCCTATGTCAAAAGTTTGTGCTTTTTTCTCTCATGGAGGCCTCAAATGTGGAGTTTGAAGGAGGAGAGCTGGCTTTTCCATGCCCAGTGCAGAGCACCCAGTCAGGGACACAAGTAGGAGTTATGAGCCCAGCTTGCCACCTATCCGCCAGCCTGGCTGTGTTTGGAGAAACATTCCTGGCTGTCCTTCACACCCCCTGGGCTCAGCTGTGGTTTATTTCCTGTCTGCACAACAGCTCGCTCTAGATCACCTAAGCCAACTGCAGGGTTCCATCCACAGAGCACCGCACAGGCACATGACTGATCTAGCCAAGGACCCCTGACCTCGATGTTGGCAGATGATGCCCTCATTTTCCTTGAACATATCTTAGCCAAAGAACAAGTTGCTGGTAACTTTGTAGGCCAGCACGGGGCTGCTCAAAGGACTGAAATCTCTCTCCTTGGAGAGGGTGTTCATCCAAGTCAAGTGCATGTGCTGAGAGTTCACAGCCACCCCAGACCTTTGCAGCCCAGTTTCAGAAGTCTTCTGCACTCCAGCTGAGCAATGATTTCCATGGGACACATACATGAAGCCCAGGGGGTAGAAAAAGAAAACCATGTAGTTTCCTCTGTGGTCCTAGAGGTTCACCTCCTGGAGGCACCATCCACCTCCTGTAAGAGCCTAAACTGCATGCAGAGACCTGGACTTCAGGGAGGCCTTTCCAGTGTGTGTACTGCAGGAGGCCATGCCCGAAAAACTACACAGGCGAAGGCAGATGCAGTGACCAGAAGACATGTGTACCCGTAAAGACATGTGTACCCGTATACACATGTTTATTGCCAGGCACTGGGCAGACATTTGCACAGAACAATAAGCAAGATGGAAATACTCTCTTATCAGGAACCTGAGTGTGTGCAGAGCACAAGGCCACATTGATTGGCCTCAGTGGACTCAGAGGTGGCGCATGGTTCCGTGAGGCCTGACTGGCAAGGTGAGAAACCAAGTTGATGCTACTTCTTTGAAATGGCCATGAAATTTAAAGAAGTCAGCGGTATCAGCCACATTTTATATTTAATCAGGCTTAAAATATTATCAGATATACTTCATCCATGGTATTTCATAAATACAAGGCAAGTCCTTAAAGGAGAAATTTGTAGCTGATTTTATGAATTTGTCAACATGTCTACAGCACTTCCTTTACCTTTGGGGGAGCTGAGCAGAAAAGTACACTTGGCTTTCATCGGCAAAGAACAGCACTGTGGTACCAAGCCAAGAACTATTTATAATAGCTAAATGTCAGAATCGTTGAGCAGCACGCACAGGCCAAAATCCTCCCAAAGGGAACTTTACCCTCTCCCCAGTTTTCCAGGCCAGGAACAGAGCATACCATTCACTTGCTCCTCATCTTTAAACTTGGAAGGTCCATCTGAGAGAGAACTGAAGTATAGAGCAAGGGACTGTGGGTAAAATCAGGGTCGGGATGGGCATAAGAGATTAAGATGATGGTTCACAGGTGACAAGGTGGGGAGAGAACCTCGGGGTATACAACAATGTAAAAAATATGCATATATATACATACACACATATGTATATATGTATGTATGTGTATGTGCAATCAACTTAAAAATAAATAAAATGAAATACATTGACAAGATAAACACTGAACGTGTAACATAAATCTCTTTGCCATTTAGATGAAATAAAGGAGTTTTCTGTTGCTCTCAAAATAGACACTCATCTGCACAATTACCCTGTTGCCCAAAGCAGCTGCTGGCTCCGATAACGCTGTAGGTTCAGCGTTAAGCTGATCCGCTGCTGCAGTCCTCTTTGGGTGCAAATTTGTCAAGTGTGTGACTGAAGCAGCCCTCGATTTGATGGTAAAGTCAAGGAAGGTTTACCTGGAGAAAAGCATGGGGTGTTCATAGAAAAGTTACCTCTGAAGCAATTCTGCTAAAAGACATTAGGCTGTTTTGGTTTGTTTAATTAAACATATTTTATGATGAAATATTATTCTGTGACTGTGGAAAAGAGGGAAGAGAGAATTTTCCATTAGTGTGTTCAAGGGACTGAATGATGAGGCAGCTGAATCATCAGAACAGGCCTCACAGGTTAATTCAAGAATCAACAAATAAAAAAATTACGGACGTAGTTCTAACTTTAAAACTTTGCTTTTACATTTTAAACCCTATATATTTGTATATAGATTTAATATATAGCATATATAAGGTATTGCATATATAATATATAGCATATATATAATATATAGTAAATCTAATTATATTTATATCTATTACATAAATATATATCTTCTCCTTATATATAATATATACAATGTACAACCTATATATAATATATACTGTAAATGTACATTTTATAAAATATATATTATACAACAAATATATTTGATAATAAAGGGTGATAAAAGCTATGTCATTAGCACAAACATCCTTCTCAAGTTAAAAGGTAAAATTTAGCTGAGGGGACATATTCACATTTTCACTGACAGAGTGATTATTTCCTTCAGATTGGCTTTCATGAATAAGTCTGGTATCACAACCATCTGGGAGATTGGAGCCCTAGAAAACTTTCTGGAAGTTCAAGGTAATCTACCTGTTCATATCTATGTGTTTGTATGTGTGAGTATACACACACAATAGGTACACACACACACACACAAACACTAAACTGAACTCACTAAGCAGATATGCAAAAATGTTTGTTGCTGATACCCACCATGTTTTCCTTCTGTCATCACTTTGGAAAGTCAGTGCACAGAGACTGTTACTAGTTGTTAGTTGCCACTGGTTACTAGCTGCATTCCAGCCAGACAGACAAAAGAAATTACTCACGGTTAACAACATTGCTCCTGCTTTATTCAGCAGACGTTCACTTTCATCGTCCGATACTTGCATTATACTGGTTATTTAATCATTTTTATCATCACCCTAGAAGCATACATTTTTACTGTGTTCTATAGTATGTCTCACAAACCACTGGAAATAATAACTTAATAGTTAGGTTAGAATAGCAGGAAAAATGGAGGGAGGGTTATTAATTGGTGGAAACATCTGTGCCGCACACTGTTGAGAGAGAAGGTTGGAAAACAGGAGGAAATAACCAGAAATATTGTGATGCTTCAGGTTAAACAAGGAACCATATAGGGAAGATCAAGCCAGCCGTATCTACAGGATGGTAATGATGGGCAGGGACCACAAAAGATGTACATGTCTACCCTGGAGCAAGAGAACCTGCACTTACTTAAATTACTTTAAGAAAGAAACCCTCATCCCCTGGGAATATTTTACTACATAATGCCTTTTCTTATCATTTGAACTGAATAAATGAAAGTCTGTCTCTCTCCTTCCCTTCTTCATATAGATCATAAAGAAATAAGTAGTTGGCTATTTAATGCCAGCTCAATCAAAAGTATTCAATTAAAAGTACCCCAAAGCAATAGTTCCCACAAATGCTTTTAAATATGATTATTTTTTTCAAAGACAAGTAGTATAACTTTTTAGTTTTTTTACTTTAATAGATATGCTTTGTCAGATCACTTGTATGTCTTTTTTTTTTTTTAATCCTAGTTCAGTGGTATTTACACAGGCTGAACAGAGATAAAAAGAGTCCTTTGGTCACCATTTAGGAGAAAATCATTTGATTATAGCTCACTTTATAAATAATAGTTGATTAAATATATAGGCTGGTTTTCAGCATAACTGACTTAATTCAATTATTTTTCAAAGTTAATTTGATTGCGTAGACTTACTTTTTACTCAGGATATCTAATTTATTCTGTTTCATTAATCCAAACCGTATGAAATGAACAAGAAAAAAACATAAAGGATTCTCTACATCTGTTCTCTGCATCTAGAAAGATGCAGATTCATCATGGAAAATAACAACACTGAAACATTTTTAAAGAATGGTTAGCAAAAGTAATTCTGTAACTAAAGGTCTTAGTCTCCCTACAAGTACCAACTTTATAGATAACTTCCTTGTGATCTATTCATTTGTAGAAATTTAGGTGACTTCAATAAAAAAAATATGTAAAGGCTCACAAAAGAAAAATTAAATATAAATGCAAAAAATGCATATATTCACAGGGAATGAATTTCCAGCATTCATATCTATCAGTCAAATTTAGGAAAGTTTTCAATCGACAAGTTATGGACAGGCCAGTCAGCCCTATTGAAAGTTGAGAAAAGATGCTGTTAACCTTTTAGAGCCATTTTCCTATTTTAATTATAATTCAGAGAGTTCAAAACATCAGGTGATTCACTGACTGATTTTGAAGGAAGGATTAAAAACTGGTTCTTCCACTCATTCAAAAATATATTCCTGAGTACCTTCTGTGTGCCAGTATCGTTGTTCCTGTATGTGAGATACCACTTGTAGATGCTGGAGGGGGAAAAAAATACACTTTGCTGATTTTATTTCTTTTCTCAATCTGATATATTTTTATGAAGGCAAATGAAAGAGAGAATGGTAAATAATATACGAGGGAGAAAACTATTTTCTTTAATCACCTAGGTTGTTGGCTGACATACCTTTAGTAATAAATAACAGATTAGGAGGAAAAAAACAAATTTAATCTTGTATATACAACAGTATTCAGAGATTTGAGGGCAAGTCAGACAAAGGTGGGCTTAGATTTTCTTTTGCATGCCATTCTGAGTTAAGGAAAACTGGGTGGAGATATAGGACTTCAAAAGGGGAGAAGATAGTTTATAGGAAGATAATGTTCTCCCAGAACAATATGTCTGCCATGCCGTGTGGAGACACAGAGATAGAGAGACTTAGGAAGAAGAGGACATGTTAAATTTCCCCCAGTCTATCATACTCAGGGCATGTTCTTTCCAGTTACCTCTGGTGATAGCTTTCTTCCTTCCATCTAAATTCTTTTTGAGGGGGGTATGGTTTTTTGAATTTTCTGGAATTTAATTGTCTAAAACCCAAAATAATCTACCAAAGCGGCACATTTTAGAGATAACTTATTGTGAATTAGGCCTTCACCGGCAAGTGTTATGGACCAAATATTTGCATCTTCCCCAAAACCCATGTTAAAACCAATATCCCTAATGTGATAGTATTTGGAGATAGGATGTTTGGGAAATAACCAGGAATAGATGAAGTCATAATGTAAGAGCCCTTGTCATAGAATTAGCACCCAGAGAAGGGGTCAGAGAACTCAGTCTTCCCATCCACTGGGTAAGGACACAGCTAGAAGGGCCAGTCACCAAGAACCTGACCATGTTGACACCCTGACCTTGAGAACTTCCAGTCTCCAGAGCCACGAGAAATAAATCTCGTTTAAGCCAGCTAGGCAATGGCACTTGGTGGAGCCTGAGAAGATGGAAGCTATCAAAAGAAGGTACTTTTAGGAGACAAAGTGAACGGGGGTGGGGAGCTCAGTAGCAGGAAAGGCTAAACTACAAGGGTCATGTGTCTCTTACTAGTGGAAGGTGCTAGAGAAATCCAGCCTGCTCCACCTTCTGCTGGACCTCAGCGTATCTTCACCATGTGCCTGAGTTTATGAAACTTTCTGGAGCTTGAGAACTGCATCTGTATGGCAGGTTTTTCCTCCTGTCATTCTGCGAGGAATGAATCCTGGTCAGCACAGCAAATATATGCTAGAGTTTGAAGTGAAGATGTTTGAACTTGTCCTGAAAATGGCTCCCTGAAAGTCTATTTTTGTTCCTAGAGAAAATAGTCCACCACATATTCCACTGTGGGTAAATTGTTTTAATTTTTTTTTTTTTTTGAGACTAGGTCTTGCTATTTTTTCCCATGGAACTGCAGGCTCACGTTGCCCAGGGTACCACGGACTCAAGTAATCCCCAACCTCAGCTTCCCAGGTAGCTAGAATTATAGGCATGCGCCACCAAGCCCAGCTATTTTTTGGGGGACTAGGTCTCGCTGTGTTGTCCTGACCGGGACTCGAACCGCCATCCCTAGCTGCTTTGTAGGCTGAAGCTTATAGGCACAAGCCACCGTGCCCGGCCACTGTGGGTAAATTGTATTACATTAAATATGAAACAGAAATGCCTTTGTTTTTCCTATAGATATGAATTAAGGTGAAACATAAAGCATTTGCTGTTTAGCTTCATGATAGCATCTAAGTTACTTGCTTTTAAAAATGTTATTTTATGTTTTATTCTCAATTCTAAATATGGACAGATATACTCAAAAATAGTGTTCTAATATACATTTCCCCCCAATCTCAAAAAATCATATCTTCACCCCAAGTGTAATAGGGGATAGATTTTCCATGATCCATGTCTTCAAATATTTGCTTGATGCAGGGAGACCTCTCTCCATTCTGTCACTGCTACTCACCTCAGCAGCCAAACAGGACTGGACCCCTGACCCAGGTCCAGATTTTCAACTTGTCACACATGTTCTTTACATAAACAGGACTGTGGTACAGGGAGTTTTTGATGACATTCTTGAGATGAGTGGTAAATATATATTTGCCATCATGATATAATTACATACACATGATATCCATTTGGGGTATATGATTGCAGATACTGGCGACTAAGTGAGAAAATTGAGATGTATTTCCCCTGCATTTAAGTATATTTGTTAGCTGTTTTTAAAAAAAAGAAAAGAAAATTCCTCAAACTTCTGCTTCTAAAGGTCCCCCCCCCCAAGTCCTGCTGTCTGTCTTCCTCAGAGGGAAGAGCCCACAGTTCACAGTCACCAAACCTGTCTTCAAGTTGCCACAGCATCAGTGAGGATTTAGATTTCAGTATCTTAGAGACAAGTAAATATAGAACCAGAAGAACTTGTCTGGAACAGAGACCTTATTTAGGGCAACGAAACCACCTAATGTATGTTATTAGCATTTTGGTTTCAAAGCAGAATGCTTTTTAAGTGCTTGCTTTCAGGTTTTACACTCATCACCATGAGAGCACTTTGTTAGGATTTGGCTTCTTTCCTACTTATAATTGTTTGTTCAGAAATATACGATGGAATCTCATAAACACACAGAGGGATGTTTAGATCACTCCATTAGCGGAAGCTTCCTTTCCTTACCTCTCAGGAATTTTGCACCCTTGGGATATTAGAACAGGACTCATGAGTGCCCAAACCTAATATAGACCTACCAGAACACCCTCTCCTTAGTGAATTAAAGAGGGATTTTAAGATGGTTCTTTTTTCTGTATTCTCTGTCTTCCTGGTTTTCAAATAGGACTCTCTGCTCCCCAACTTAAATTTCTCCTCCTATCCACCTCTCTCCCCACTGCTATTTGTTTCTTGTTCATTTATCCAGAGAAACAAATCCTTAGCCCAGATAGTCATGTTCATATTTCAGGCACATAGGTCAATGACAGACTTCCAGAAAGGTCAAGCCAAAGACCATTATATTTCAAGGTGGCTTTGCACTATGCTAGAGACCACCCTCCTTATCTCCTCAACATAATTTGAGGAATCATAATTTCTGTAGAAAGTTGCCTCTGCCTTCTTTCTTGGTTCTGCCACAGCAAACTTATAGGAAGCTGCCACCTCTAGGAAAACAAAGAATGCTCTGTCAACATGAAATCACCTGTGCCAGGACAGAAGCCTCCGAGTTGTCCACAATGAAGTTTATATTTATTTGTTTCTTCTACTGCAACAGCATTGGTTTGTGTTATTGTCTCTATGTTAGAAGTATAGGCTCTCCCCCCTCAGGTGCTGTTCCCACATCACAAGATACCCATTATCTCCACCATAGCCCCTGTGCTCCCTCCCACCTGACTGTCGCCGTGGAGACCACAACCCTCACGGTTTCTCTTTTCCTTGCTCCACACTCTCTTTTCTTCTTGCCAGCCTCAAGTTCCTTTTATTTCCAGTCACGTATCAGGGTCATTGGGTAGGGTAAGCCTTGTAAAGGGTTACTTCTTTTGAGTTTTTCCACAGTTTTTCCTCACTGCACCTCAGCAGGAATCAACAGCAGCCAAGTTGCTTATCTTATGTCACCTCACATTTTTCCCTCTACTCCAGAAAGACTTTTCCAGTCTCCATGTGCCCACTAGCCAGCATTTCTTTTCAAGGAAGTAAGGAGGTTCTCAAAGTTCCTGGGCTCATTCTTTCTCCTCTCTCTCTCTCTTGCTCGCTCACTTGCTCTCTCTATCTCTGTCTCTCTCTCTCTCACACACACACACACACACACTCTCTCTCTCTCTCTCCATGCTTCCATGAGTGATGGTTGAATGCTTTCACCTCTCTGTTGTCGAGGAGGGCAGAGAGGTGTCTGAGTTTGCCTTCTAGAAGATCCCATTTTCTGGTGGAAATAACACTGTCTTCCCAGAGCCCACCGTTGGGCTGTCACTCTCCTCAGGGTTCACAGCATTGCTTTTTTTTTATTGTCCCTGTCAGTTAGCAGCCCAAGGTTACTGCCAGCTCTCTGTCAGGGCTTTGATTTTTGTCAGCTCTGGCCAGGTCCTTTTAGTTATGTGCTATCTTTTCAGCTTTGTTCCGGCTGAGCTCTACTTGTCTACTAATTAGCTCTTTGGAGATTTCCTTTTTAAAACTCACTATCACAGAGGACAGGAACCGTTCAAAAGTTTTGTGCTTCATAGAAATTCCATATTCATCCTTCTCTCGTACAGTACTATTTTTAAAATTAAAAGTGGCAGGTCAGGCCAAATTAAGGTACAAAAGTAACGTTGTCTACAAAGGGAGACCTTCAGGTTCTTGATCAGGTATGTAGATGAGTGACAGGGAAAAGAACGGGTTTACATCAAAAACACTGAGGAGTACAAATTAAAAAGAAACTATCACTCTGTATAACATATTCACATTTTCTTTCTCTTCTGGTGTGCAAATATTGTGCTAGCTGAATATAAAAGTAGCACAACTTTAGGGTACAAAAAAAAAACACACTGTAATAACATCAAGAGTGGTCTTACATCAAGGAGGGCCCTGAGGATGTCTTTGTTGTCAACTTCAGAAGAAAAGAGAGGAACAGAAGAGGAAACTGGCAGAAGGAATAGATGCCAAAGAGAACTCAAAGGATTAGGTCCGGGTGAGGTGATCGGTATTCGAAAACAGTCTGCCTTCTTGCTCTGATCTGAGGGAACAGACTGGCAGCCAAGCCAGAGGGCATAGCCGCACAAACACACCTTCGGCGCACTGCTGGAGGCTTGCCTCCGTGCCTCAGCAATGGTGCTGGCAATTAGAAATCAAGCTCTGTAGGCGCAATAGGCAAAATACTGTATTTATAGACAAAACTTGCTTTTTACATAATCCCAACCTGCTTGTCCCCTCCACTCAAACGCGCTTTTTCTTTTCTTGTTGTTCCCCCTTCTTTGCTTCCAGCACCTTTTTCTTTCTCTGCTCCTACCCACAATTCCTCTGTGAACTTGGTGCCGTTATAAGTTGCACTTCCACTGCATTTACACACTGTTAATGGCTGCAAGATGAAAGTCAAAACCTTTGAATATATTAATGCTGTAACACAGATGTCTTACTTTTTACTCCTTTTTTTTTCCCCAGCAAGTTGATGTGGCTAATAATGATGCAGATTGTGCTGGATGGATGTGCAGATGAAACAGGGGAATACAGATTAAATAAAAATCTCTTCAAAGCTTACGTTTGCTTCATAATTTAACTTCTGGGTTTGTCTCAGTGGCAGTAGGTGTGACCAGGCATCTTAACATTGTTCATCATAACACTGGCAGTGCCTGTTGCCAAGCCACGCCTCTGTGCAACTTTGAAGCCAGAGGAAAATGAGAGAAGAAAATAAAGGTGGTCAGTGGCTTCACACGGAGGGACTGATCCTACTGCTACCAACAGGGAAGCTGGGAGCAATCAGGGACAAAGTTTCTGTGCTTAAGCAGTAACTTGCTTGTATCTTGAGCTTGGCTTTTAGTGGCTGCATTCATAGCTTCCTCTTGCAGCTGTTGAGGTATTTTCATATCACTCTGGAAACATCCTAGAATGACTTTCTCATTAAGCTCTTCTGAATAATGAATAAAAGGGGCACTGAGGGCACAAGGTCTAGATTTTTCCTAGATGTTTCCATTCACTCAGGAGGCATTAGCAGGTTACTCGATGCCAGGGCCTCTGCTGTTTCCAGGATGTGAGGGTAGGTGAGACACGACCCCATCCCACCAGGCACTCACAGTCCATTGGGTCAGTGTGAGCAGAGGACCCATCTCACCATCTTTTAAAGGAATGAAGAAATACTGTGCATCTCCTAGGAGTAAATAGCACAAGACTAAATGTAGCAAGACTTCATCTGGTGTTTGTGTTTTTAGAGTGTGGGGAGATGTTTGCCAGTTGGACACAGGTGATGAAGAGGTGTGCTTGGAGGTTTGGGACTGTGGGCAAGGAAGAAAGTGCATTGTGGTATGGTGGTAATATCAATGTGAACAGAGCTGGGGCTGCAGGTAGGTAGTGGGTGGGGGGGTTAGTGGTGGAGAGAGCAAGGTGTGGAACAAAATGACACAGAATTAGGGAAGGGAATTTGAAATAGATTCTATAAGACTTCACATACTAAAAGAAGGCATTTAGAATTTACCCACGAGGCAACAAGAAGCCAGCTAGAAGTTTCCAGCAATGAAAAGAGTAACATGACCTAATATTTGTTTTATGATAACCCCGATAGCTGTGAGGAAGGGATGTTGGTTCTTTAGAAGGAACTGGAGTAGGGATATAATATAGGAAATTTGTGATTCTTAACAAGAGATGATGAGAATCAGCTGAAGTAAAGAGGCTGGACTTAAGGAAGTGCTTTGAGGGACTTAGCAGAGCAGAACTAGCTTTAGCTGAAAATTCCTTCCAGTGGCCATCTCCATACTCCCTTCCCTCTGCAGTGATGTTTTGCCTGAGGCAGCCAGTTCTGAGGCAACTTGCTGAGAAGTACAGACTTTTCAAACTGGTCAAAGAACTCAGTTCTTAGTAAGACACACAGGAGAAACACCATTCTTCTTTCAATGTGAGTTTTGTAAAGGCAGAGAAAGTCAGACCCTCACCACTGTGCCACCTCTCACTGTACCTAAAAAGATCATTAAAGATGACACAGCGCATAATGTTTCCCTGACTAAATGAACCCAAATCGGTGATGCCTGATCATCAACATGTGAAACATTTATTATAATAAAAGTTACTTTGATAGAAATAAGTAAACAAATAAAAATAAATGACAAAAATGGAGTGATTACCTCTTCCCATTTTAAAAAGCATTAGATTCTCTTATATAGTTGTTAAGAGTACAAAGGTCCTTTCATTCTTTTATTCTGAGGGGCAGGAAGTGATCTATTTGTTATAAGCAATAATAAAAATCTTAACTTATGCTCCGTGGAAACACATGCCTGTCTCTCTTGTAGAGCTCAGGCATACACAATTAGGAAGTGACTTATAATGCTGATAATTTAGCCTCCAGTGACCTACCTGCAGTCTGTCTCTGGAGTTAAGGGCAGGACCTTTAGAGAGGGAGTGAACTCCCCATCCTCTACGAGAAGTGATCCATTGCCTTCTGCTGAGGTTACTAAAGAAGGAAGATGGCTGACAGGATGGTTGAGCAGGTTGAGCACTGCACAAGCCATCTGCTAAAGGGCTAGTAACTGAAATTCAGGAGTTATGTACACCTTGAAGGATCTCTTTATTAATCACACTTGGGAGCTTTGGTAGGAGGACAGGATCCTGTATTTAAGGTGGAAAGACTGGAATAAGTGGAAAGGCATTTTGCAGAGCCCAGTTTCAGGGAAAATGCCCCCAAACATCCCCATCCTTCAGTTTGCATCATATCCTTTTCAAACTCTCTTCTGCCTTTTTCCTCTCAGTCATTTATGAGCTTTATTATTAGTATTACTGCTTGACCTTCTCTCTTACACTTAACTTGGCTGGTCCAGTTTTAACTGGCAGATGCCAATGTCTTTAAATACGCTAGATGGACACAGCCATATGTCAGACAGGGAGGACATGTGGGAGAGCCACACTCCATGCTCATCTATCTGAATGGTCAACTGCAAGACCCTAACAATTATATTGTGAGAAGGGGAGCTTCTGCCACTAGATGAAGCATAAGGCATTAGTTATGGATGAAAAGGGGTCAGAAGAAGTCATAACAGACAAGAAATGAGCTGACCATGACAGCTGCTCACACCACCCAGGAGATGCGGCAGCCCAGAGTCAGCTGGGGCTGTGTCTTCTCATGGAGAAGGGGACCTGTTCACCAGACCCTCTCTGGGAACAGTATCTCTGCAGGAACAGTGTCTCAAACCTAGGGCAAGTCTTCTGGGCTAAGCAGTTCCTCCGTAGGGGAGTGTGAGCAAAACAAGTGAACTCTGGCTTTTGAGATAACCAAAGCACTTGTCTGATGTTTGTGCTCTTCCGGTGAGCTTTACTGTGAGGTGGGGGACTGCAGAGAACAACCAGGAGCACAGTGATCAGTCCATAAGCATCTAACTGAGTGAAAAATTGCACAAAGGCATAGGAAAGGGGCGACTTCACAACTGCGAAACCCAGACAGCCTGGTGGGGAGCAGGAGAGAGCACTTCCTAAAGTGGTACTCGTGATATAAAGAAAATCATTTTAAACCTTGGCTCTTCCGGTAAAATAAAGAGCTGCGCTCTGTGAGAGTTCACCATCATCTGCCTAGTTTCCTGGAGTAGAGGCTTGAAGCTAGTTTCATTTGAGAATACAGGATTTATTCTGTCTGAACAAATAGGAAACCACAAATGCAACATTAAAACAAAACCACTTCAACCTTTTATAAATTGTCACTGACCCTTACCAAGAAATATCAATAAAAGGATAGATTTAGATACTTAATCCTATCATTCATCAAATTTCCATTTTCTTGCATAAGAAAATACCATATCAAATAGAGTTTGGTCTTCATTGATTGTTGCGAAACTTCTTCTTAATTTTACTCAGATTAGTGCCCCAACTGTGGCCATAACTTAGAATGAAATACAAATATAATATCCATATTCATTGTAAAAAATATTATCAACCTGAAAGGACTAAAGAACAGAGTTCCCATCCCCAAGTATAATGCAAAAGTTCAGTTTGGATAAAACCATGTCTAGAGTTTCTTATTGTAAACACAATGAAATAGGGTAGTTCTCTTTCTAGAGAAGCAAACACTGCATTTCTAAATTGCAGGCATTTCCATCATCATCATGATTTCAATACCAAGCACAGCTTCTTTCTGTTGCACTTGAGTGGGATTCTTTTCACAGATGAAAGTTGCATTTGTGGGAAAAAGAATACAAGAATATACAGACAGAATGGGAAGATGATGGCTAGGAGGGACAGAGTGGTGTATGTGGTCTGGGAATTCTCATCTATGTCACCATCCTTCCCCTTCTGTGAGTGTAGCAAAATAATTGGTCAATATAATTAAATATGAATCTGCATAATTTTAGACCCTGAGTGTGTGATCAGTCCTTTGATAAGCTAAAAGGGAGGAATCACCCAGTCCTGTATTCCAAAACGCAAAGTGGCAAAACATGTATTTTCTTTGATTTGTGAAAAGAGGCCTCTCCTGTAAGTAAGTAAGAAGCACAAGCTTGATATTTCCTTGGGAAATATCAGTAAGACATCCAAGTATAGGAAGGAATACAGAAATATAGGAAGACATCTGAAACCTTAGAATGTATTGCAAAGGTGATGGGCACTTATATTAAAGGCTTTTCATTCTAGTTTTCCCCACCAATATTTATATGATCAAGAAGAAAGATGTTTTTAGCCTAGCCTATGAGATTGAGATATCATAGAACTAAAAAAAAAAAAGCAAAACCATAATGTGATAGTGATCCACAGTTAGATAACAAATCATTAGTATTTATTTAAGACCTAGGATGTACAGAGCTCATGGAAAATTATGACTAAAAGAACAAATAGATTTCCTTCCCCCAAAAGCCTAGTCAAATGGAAGAAATATGGACAGACAAACAGACATGCATGTGCAAACAGCACATGGATCTTAGAAAAGAGCACCTACAGCCAATGACAATTATCTGTGTGAGCCCACACAGGAGCATCTTGCTGATGGGCTGCTGATATCGGAGATAGTCTCACAACTGAGACTTCAGGCACAGACATAGCTAGGAAATAGGGTGACCACAACATGAACTGCTCATTTTCTGTTCAAGCATTTACTTACTGTGAAATAGGATAAGAATGCACCATTTAATTATATAGTGCAATAATATTAATCTACTAACTGATTTACTTGTTCTTCATTGATTGTTTCAACACATTATAAATATGGTTTCAGCTAGAAAAGAGGAGATAGTGTGTAGACTTTTAATTAACAATGTTTAATAATGTACTTGAAAGATGATTATTTTTAGGATAATTGGAGGGAAATTGACATATCTCTCTACTAATTGAGGAATTTTAAATGTTAGAGGCAAGGTATGAGAAAGCATTGATTTATCCTCTAATAATCACTAACAAAGATTTTCTTAATCTTACAGTCATCTGAATATTTCAGCATGAGACAGAAAGAAGAAAGTGACAGCTTCTGAGAAATAATTTCTCACGGAAAATTCTAATACAACCAGGACTCAGGAACATCCAAAAGCAAGAAGTCGAAGTTCTACCTGAGAACAGGGATATTGTCTGCTATCGTTAATAAAGACTTTATTCTTATATAGTGCTTGTGGTCTCATCAACATGGCAGACACTGACAGGAAGAAGCAACTGATCTCTAAATTTGGCTTAAGAAATTAGGGAGCCAAGTTAATTTTTAATTGGGGTCTTGCTCTGCCTTAAACAACTGTACTTACTGTTACACAAGTGTATGGTCAAACAAGCTAATCACAGTTTTGACATGAGTAACCACTTATTTTGAGAAGCGATGTGGTGTGATATAAGTTATAAAACCATCATTTAAAATCAGTCTCTGCCATACGTGACATGGTGCTTTAAAGTCTATAACTTCCTGATGTGTAATCCTGGAGGGTATTGTAAGAAATAATATGCATCAAGCAGGGTCAAAAAATACAGAGAGTAAAAGGATCTATGGAGCCCAGGTCAGGTTGCCATATACTGGTTTAGTTCCATTAATCAGCAAATTCAATTAATTCTAATATTTCTGTAATCATTTATTAATACCCACAGCTATTTGAAATTATAGATCTGGAACTCATGAAGTACCTTCTGAATGATTCATTTTGGAGAAAGTCTACATGTGTTTTCTTTGTTTTATATACATTAATTAACACTATACTGTCACTGTCATCCAAAAAAAGGAACGAGGTGCTTGAGCTGCTATCTGTAACATACACACACACACACACACACACACACACACACATACACGTTCATGCACGCAAACTCTAAGATTAAGATAAGACAGTAGAAACGATGATTTTGTTTCAAATTTTCTTTTCTGCCAATGTAAGAATTATAGGCAAACCCAGTAAGTGATTTTGGAATGAGAGGGAACAGAGAGATCCCATAGCTAGGAATTCAGAGTCCCAGTTCCAAGGATGGTGTTTTGTTTATGTGTTTTCTGTCCATACAGGCAAAGCTCCACAGCCCCTCCCCACTAACCTTCCCATGTTCTGATACCTCAGGTGTCAAAGAAACCTGTCAGACATCCCACACAGCCTGCACTTAGGTCAAACAAGATTTTTTAAATTAGTTATATTATTTTTATTTTTAACTGGGGTACTCCAATCAGGTATTGTCATCACAGTGTACGCACCACTAACTAACCCATATCCCATTAGCTGAAAAGAAGAAATTCTGAGGTGGACATCCAGAGTTCATTGTGTTGGCCATGTCATCTTCCTCATTCACCACATAATAATCCACAAGAAGTACATTTTGTCTGAATAAACTTTGATCATACTAGTTCAGTTATTTCTACAAGTCAGTATGTATAGGCACACATGTTTACCAGGCCTGACACAAGACAATCTCTGATGCTCACATTTCCGTTGTATAATCTGTTTTAAAATGTGTACTTTTTTGGGGGGGAGGGGTGAGCCTCTTTTGTTACCTTCCAGAGATGTTACAAGATGATGGAAGGAGAAGGGAGCTTTGCCATTTTGGTCGACCTAGTATACATGTTGAGCAAAGTGAGAGTTTCACCAAGTAAACATAAAGGTGGACAGTGAGCAGCTTAAAATACTGGAGAAAGATGTGGTCCAATTAAGACTGTTGCACCTGAAATTTCTTGTGATTGAATAGAAATGGGTCAAAAAACCCACAATTATAAATTAAGTAGATACCAAAAAAGGCAACTTCTGTGTCATAAAAGCAACGTGGGTTCTACCTGGTCCCTTTTGGGCTAAGTGAGCTGTTTGATCAGCTTCTCTCAGTCTCTATGGATGTCCTTATATGAGTCTAATTGAAGGACTCCTGTTCTCTTTTTATTTTTTGCTCTATGAAATATGTATCGGAGATGTCTTATAATGAACTTTGATATGGTGAAATGATAATAATGTCCTAATTATATATAAAAATGTAATTACACTTGCTTCTATTATAGAAAAACTCCCTTTATAATGAAGTGTTATGTTGGAAAAAGATTTTCATTATAGGCGGACTCCTTTACTTGTTAATTTGAGCTCTGATTCATCACTTTAATATTAAAAAAGTTCTTTGTAAGTTACTTTTGATGTGTCTCATTTATGGTTCATTTCACTTCCTGGGTACCACCAGGAGTCCACATCCAAACTTTGAAAGACACTTAAAAATACATCTTTCAAAAGGAATTCTTCTTTCTATGTGGTGGAACAGCAGTAGTCAAGAAAAATATTATTAACCTATTTACTTGAACACTGAAAACTTTTGTTTTGAAATTTGAAAAGCATGTTGAAATATAGATATACACATCTAAAATATATATATGTGCACATATGTATATATATATGGTTTCTCAATGCTAAACTATCTGATAAATATATATATATGACACAAATAAATCTATAATAATATATAAATATATGACATCTTTGGACTATATAGTCATATATATATGTGTGTGTATGTATGGTCTCTCAATGTTTAAATATATAATGAAGCTTGGGCTAGCAAAGTGCAAAGTATTTAAAAATAACTTTTAGCCAATAATAAATTATACAGAATTGATGAAGTCTTTTGGATATTTTAAGGTTTTCATGTCTCTACTGATATGATCTTTTCAGTTGTCTCATCTTAAATGATGATAGTGAATATGAATAATCTCTGGAAGTATTTTTCAAAAAAAAATGATAAGTCCTGAGAAAATCTTATCAAAATAGCTCCATTTTTATCTTAGCTAGTCTTTCCTTCCTTAATGAACTATATCATATTTATCCTCATTCAATAACTAGTATTTGCATTCACAAGTTAGACAACAAAGTGGTAAGCGATGTCGTGTTTCTGAATGATATTCAGCTACAAATTTAACTAGCTAGATGACAGAGGTTTATTTTCTTTCACATGAAAAACAGATAGGTATAAACACTCAGCCAATGTGGAGGCATACTGTCAATTGTGTGTACTGTCAATTTGTGTTCTGCCATTCTTCATCAAGCTTTTATTCTCAAAACTGACATGAGCCCAACATGGTTGCTGCAATTTCAGTCTTATAAGTGCATTCAAGGCAAGAAAAAAAAGAGGAAGATGAAGAAGGGCAAAAGGCATGTTTTCTTTGAAGAACTTTCCTGGAAATCCTACACAGACTCTTCATGTCTTCTGTTTACATCTCAATAACCATCCTCACCCACAGAACAAAGCCTATTTTATCAAGATACATTACTAGTTGGAATAAAGTCATGACTTTGTTAGTGAGAAATGATGGAAGGGTGAATCTTGGGAAAGGCAGATAAGGTAATGCTGAAAAAGCATGTGTATTTGAGGATAAATATTCCCAACCTCATTTCATGCCCCTTCTGATCACTCATTGTACCCTAATCATAGTATCTTCCTGGTGGGACCCAAAATATGTAGAGTTTTTACAAATATTTTCATCCGCTGTGGAAAACTTGCCATCTGACCTCATGCAAAACAAGATCTTTCTCATTCCTCAGGGCAGGCATAACGCTGTTTCCTCAGGCATACCACCCTTGCCTCTCTCGCCTGTACAAGCTTCCTTTCTCAGTCCACTGTTCACCCCACAATATCTCATTAGATCCTAAAAAGCCACTGACAGAATCAGTATCCACTGCCTTTCTATATCTGTACAAGCATATTGAAAGAGAGCAGAATCCACAAGGAGGAGCCAGCCTTGATCACTGCTATTTTCCCAGAACCCCATCTCATGTGTGACACATGCAAAATTCCAAAAATCCATATAAAAAGTGAGAAAAAGAATCCAAGACAATTGCTATTCAATGAGTAAATAAAACCCTCACCTTTCTGATACTTCCCTTTGTGTGGGCCTTGGAATGTCAAAGCTCCTCTTGCCATTAGTATCTGTTTGAGTCATGAGATTAAGGCTTCCTATGGGGATCCTACAGGCTATTCAGTGACTGGAACATTCTGAAGCTAGTTTATCTCTTTTGGCAGTTGGGGTGGGAAGCTTGGATGCATCTGTGGATTTGGTTCTGGAAGATGTCAAGGGAAAAATCCTAGTGAGCACACAGTTTTCTTCAAATGTGTTTCACAGGAACCTCAGCAGCCTACCTATGCATCATCCTTCTCTGTTCTTTTAATATATCCTGGCTTCATGGAGAAAAGTGATTCTAAAGCTTTTTTCTGCATTATATTGTCTTGGCATTCTGACAATGTAAGTGGAAGGGTGGAAGAAATAAGAACAAGGGGAGGAAGGAAAAGGGGGGAGGGAGAAAGAGAGTGGAGAGGAAAAAAGAGAGAGATAAAATAAGGAAAGGGAATGTGAGTTGCAGAGAACTTTTCATTGAGGCTGTTTGAGTCCTACTCTTTGGAGAACTGCTGGATGACATCTTAGCCCCTGATTTCTTCACATAACTCATTAGGGTGATGAACAGTCATGCTGAAGGGGCAGTGGCATGTTTGAAGAACCAGGGGTTCCTGTTTCCCTGAATTATTAAGGAGTCAATATTCAGGGGCCACTGCCTGTCCACCCATCTTCAGCAGGTGGTGCCCCTCAGCCTTTCTCTGGAAAGCAGCTGTTCTGTCCCACTCTCCCCAGAGTATACAGTGGCCATTTGTTTCCACTTAAGACAGATGCTGTCATTATTTTGTGCAGAACTTCACAGAAATATCTCCTACTAAATGCTGGAGCCATCTGAGTAGCACCAGGCAGACCGCTGGTTTCATTAATAATGCATTCATGCTTAGTGATAGGTTTCGACAACCGGTATTTAGAAACTTCTTCAGAAAGAGCGGGGTGGGTTGTTTTTGTTTTTTGTTTTTTGTTTTTTTTTTTCACACCAGTTAGCTTCATTCTGTCAGTTCCTTGATGTTGACATTACATCCAACTGTGTTCAGAAAACCAGCGGTGCTAAAACTATGTCTGGACTGTTCTCTCCAGCTTTTGAGTGCTCCTTGATGGATCTATATGGTGGGGGTTGGCCTCCCTTGCATTCTGTCCTTTCTTTCAAATGTGCTCTAAAAATGCTTCCAATCACTTCACTTTGAACCTTATTTCATGGTGACTCCTGGCAATTAATTTGGGTTGGCTCTTGTTGGCTGCCTGCTCTGACCTCAGATTGTTTCAGCAGAACATGTAGGATTCAAATCGATGACACATATCCTGGGCACAGAAAAGTCAGAACTTTTTTTTTAGATCACTTACAGTCCCAAAAGAAGCAATGCACCATCCCAACTTCTGGGCTTAATAAATATCCATTAGAATGGCAACTGCAAAGTTGAATCTATTTGTTCATTGTAACCCATTTGTACTTTGCCAAAAAGCATTGCCAGAAATGATGATGGTACTCAAGTCCTACAGAGCATCAAGATAGACAGAAAATCCATAAAAGTACAACAACATTATTCCTTTAATGCTGGAGCATGGAATATATCAATATGACAACTTCTTTTCAAAATGAGGTTTTGTCAAGATTTCCTTTCTAAAGCTCCCATATCATTGCCACATATCAAAATATATAGCTAGTCAAGGAAAGCTGATAAAGCTGGTATCAAAGTCCCATTATTTTAGTGGAGAGATTGCACAGAAGAAAGCTGAAGGGAAAGGGAATATTACGTAGGTAAGTAGGGATGTACATAAAATAAGACACACGTAAGAACAGATACCTGCACAATGACAACACAGATGGGGAATGCAAGTTACATGTACCCATTCATTAAAAATTCATTACTGTGCTATATCTTTCCTTATAAAAACTGATGTCTGTGATGCCTTTGTCAATGGATCAGTGACTTCATAGAAGCCACTCTATATCTGACTCACAGATGGGAGAGGGAATAAGACTTTTAATTAAAAACATTTAAATACTGTGTTTGGAGAATTTTAGAATATATCTATATATTCTAAAAATACATAGATGTATCATATGTCTATATATAACTATAGGCGATTATCTATTTCTCTATCTATTTCTCTTTCTTGTTTTTCAAAAAATTTTGGCTTACCCGTAATAAAATATTTGGAATTTAAATTTCCAAAAACATTGAACTCAATTTATAATTTAATAAACACAACCCTTTAAAACTGGTATTTCAATATTACCATGTTAGAATTGACTATAGAATTAGGTTCACTTCTTGTTTTAGACATTTTTATAAAAAGAAGAAAATATATTTATACTATCTTCTTTTTTATTGTCTATATCATTTTTATAAGCTGACATGAATTTACTTTGCAAATATAACCTTTTACTGGCAGGAATATAAGCTCTCCTCCAGCAGAGGAAATCTCCTTGGAATACATGTTCTTTGCTAGTATCTGTGGCACACGATAGATATATATCCTCAGATGACAGAGAGGACTTCTGTTTGTTTAGGAAAATTCCATGATGAATGATGACCTTGAAGGAGAAAAATCAGTCTTAATTCAAAAGAAAGGGCTTCAGGAGAAACAAACAATTGGATTGTTCCCCTCAAAATGTGAGTGAGGATTGGGGATGGGAGTGAAGTGAAAAGAAAGAAAAACAAGAAGAATCCTAAGAGAGAAGGGGTCAAGTCTGCTGCTGAGAAGCTGGGTCTGCAGAGGTATCACTGGATGGAGGTCATACGGGTAGAATATCCAGGAAGACAAGTGGGAGCAAGAATCCTCAAAACCAACTGATGGGCATGACCTACTTTATTATATATCCTCCCTGTGGCTCTGACCCATCAGAAGTGTCTGCTTTACACCAGGGCTGGGACTTTGATCAGGAAGGGAGACACTGTTTATCTTAGATAGAGTGGTGCAGCAACTATAGCTGTTGAAAGAGGCAGGATTAGGGAACCAGAGGAGACCTGAAGAGTCCCAACTTTCCTTCTCCCACAAAACCCATCACACATGGGCTTTCAGAGGTTCCAGAAGCACACTCTCCCACTGCAGGTAAGTTGCAGGGCACATTTTGAGCCCATTTTCTTTGAATCATAAAAACCTGCATGACCTCTGCTAACATCTCCCTTGCAGCTGATTTTAAAGTAGCATAGGGCCAGGCATGGTGGTGCATGCCTGTAAGCAGCAGCCTAGGAAGCCACGGCGGGGACTAGGGATCATGGTTCGAGTCCCACTTGGGGCATCCTAGCGAGACCTAGTTCCAAAAAAAATAGCTGGGTGTGGTGGCGCACACCTGTAATCCCAGCTACCTGGGAAGCTGAGGCTGGGGATTAGTTGAGTCCGTGGTACCCCAGGCAATATGAGTCTGTGGTTCCATGGGCAAAAATAGTGAGACCTAGTCTCCAAAAAAAAAATTAAAGTAGCATAGCATTCACCAATAAATTTCCATAAAGTTTATGGAGATATGGGGATTTCTGTTAAGATATTTACTAACTGCCTATTCTATGCCTAAAATAAGTCAGTTATTCATCAGGAACTTGGGATCTCATGGGAGGTGATAAGTCTTGTATGCATGAAATTATAAGCCAACCACATTCATAATATAAGTATAAGCACATGCATCAAAATTTTTTAACTAATGTAGCAAAATCAAAACTTATGTCAAGCAATTAAAATGGGAGAGCCAAGAAGTTAACAGTGAGAAGTGTAGTACATTCTATCCTTCTCCCACGGTTCATCCTCTCATTAGACTATGGTAAAAGCTTCTCGGCTCCCTGTCTTCAGTGTTCTCATCACTAAAACCTAGTCTTTATTTTGCTACTAAATTAATCATAATGAGACAGTTCTGTCTGGCACAGTGCCTGACACAAGATAGGGTTCCAGAAACACTTGTTAAAGGAACAAATCAATCAGTTACTCTTTTTCATCCTACACAAACATTTCAGTGTCTCATTATTTCATATTATCTTTTGAACACTACATCGCATTATAACTCATTATTACTAATTATGCTTTTGTGTTCTGTCCCTGACCCCCTTCTTATTTCTCATTCTCTTGTTTCACTTGTTGTATCCTCTTCCCCATGCCAGAAATTTGCTTTATCCATCTTTCAAAGACTTTTCAAATATAAACATTTCTTTATGTTGAAACAATAGCTCTTCCTCCTATTTTTCACATAAATTTATTTCCCCTTTCCATAGAACACTAATTACTGCTTACTTGATATGAATTTGTGATCATAGTATCCTCCAATTTTATCGTGTAAAGACTAAGGCAACTTGAGGCACAAACAGAATTCTCTCCAGGTAACTTATTCAGAATGGGGCTTATTACAGCTTATGACAGAATTCACAGAATGTCTGTAAGACTAGGGAATCAAGTTTAGCTCTTTAGCACTTCAGCTAAAAGAACTGTTTAGCTACAACAAGGGAATTGTTTGTATAGATATTCCATTTCTACTACTTCCTCTCATTTAATGATAGTGACAGCATGAGATATAAAACTTAGTTTTACATCTTAATGTCATGGAAAAATTGTATGTTTCCACAATAGCATTCAATGCCCCAGTCATGAATCCAAACTCATGTTGCTAACTTCATTTTAAAGTTTACATGGCTGTATTTGTGGCATGAAATTCAGCACTCATGTAGAATTCTAGCTACAAGGGAATCAGAAATAATAGTTGTAAGAGTTAATCCTTTATAATATAGAACGGTGTGGCAGAAGTGACTTAGAAGGGATTGATCCATTTGCTATATGATAAACCACATCAGTAGGCATGCTGATAGCATAACTCATGTTCTGGTCATCTGTGCATCTCCTATTTGCCCATACTCATGAGAATGCATGAGTGAACTGATGCCTATTACATGTATAACATGCCATGTACAGACAAAGAAGAACTGGGGTCAGTGAAAACCTTCTTTCAAAGAATTCTTTTATCTAAGTAACCAAACTACCACTATTTAAAATATGGTAATGAATTTAACCAAAAACTATGAAGAAGCAAGTAGCAGAGAAAAAAGATCTTTCCTACCAATTATTTTTCTTTTTGCTACTGATGAGGAATTTCATCGAAACTAAGCCTTAAATAGCTGATAATAAATTTCTGATAGACTCATAAATCACTGAAGTAACTTTTTAAAAAAATTTCTTCTATTCAAATTCTACCTGAAAGAACACTATTGAGTGCCAAAGTAACTTCATTTACTGGTGAGAAACAAAAATTTTTATAACATTTTCAATAGTTTACCTCCTTGAGAATTCCAAAGCATGAAACAGTGGATGCTTTGTATTTATGAACTATTGATAGATAAATCTGAACAATGTCAAACAGTACTCAGATAGTTCAGCTCACTCATACATCAAAAAGACCATCCCTGAATAAGGCAAAGTATCTCACAGGGTCATAATCCTCACCACTAAATACTGTTAGTCCCAACTCCATGACAATCAACAGGCTGTAGCCCCTTCCACTTTTCCAGAGTTAGCAACAGACCATCATTCAAAGGCCAAGAGGATTAGAGGTTTCACAAAGCACTTCTTGATATAATCGCTAATGAAAATAGGAGTTGAAACAACATTCCCAAGTCAATGTGCACAAAAATCTTAAGAAATCATCAACATATTTTGGTTCAGTGAAATACTACTTTGAAGGAAGAGGGAAGGTAGTTCATATACTAATCAATGAAAAATGATTAGGGACAAAGGGAAAACAAGCAATCAAACAGACAAGAAAAAATTTAAAACTAATTTTTAGCAAAAGTGAAGCACAGCATATGGGGGGGGGAATTTGGGAGTGGGAGGGGCACAAAAGACTAAGACAATGGCTCATGGGTGATAAGGTGATGCAAGAACCCCAGGGTAGATAATGCTGTAAAATAAAATAAATAATATAATAAATAATAAAAAATGTTCATGAAAGAAAGGAAACCGGCTTTGTATCTGCTTGCACAACCACACCGTTTATCCAAAGCACTTAAAACCCCATAATAAATCACCTTCACAATTTCCCCATAACTCTGAACAAATTAGCAATAGAAACTAATAGCTGGAAAGGCAACAAATTGCAGCTATGATTCTAAAGCAACAGCAAGCTGAACCATAAGCTAACAGCCCCTAACACACTTCCCTGACGACCCCAGCACCATTTGAAATTCATAACATACTGAGTTCACGACTGGACTTCTTGCATGCCATCATTATTCAGTGGCAGATCTGATGTAGATAAAAGAGCCAGTTGGCCCATCTTGAGAAAGTGGGGAGGCCAGAGGGACATGGAGTTTCTTGGGAGTGTGCAGAAGTGGGAAGGAGAGAAATGCAAGAATCCAGAGTGTCATGGCTTCTTTTGTGCCAGACAGAAAAAGGTAAGCTGCTTCCTTTGGGGGCTGCTGGGGGAACCTGGCAGCCACCTTCTGTAGTTCTGGAGCTCCGCCTCACCTCCTCTGGGTTCAGGGGGTTGGGGCCGGAAACTACCTAGGTGCAGGCTGGGGGGGGGTACCCCTCTGGCTCATTCTCATCTCAGTCATTTGAATGAGAAAAACAACAACTCGGATACAGTATACTGGATGCAATAGAGAAATCAATATAGAACAAGAATACACCCATCACTTGCCCAAAGAGTGTATGGCAGAATCACGAGACAGAAGACTGCGTAGGATGAAAGTGAAGACATATCACCAAGTAACACCAAAAACATTTCTGGTGCTGGGGCTAAACTCCCCATCCAGAAACACTTTCAATGTGAACAAGGAGCTCCCTAATCTCAATGGGGAGCAAAGCCACAAAGAAGTGGCAGTTGCCCATGGAGAACTGCGAACCAAGAGATAGGAGATGAGACAGACCAACCATCTGCTGAGGTCTGTCCTCACTGGGGAACTCCCCCTTGGTCAATGGCTTGGAAGTGGTCTCCCAAAGGCAGTTACCAGAGCTACAAGGCCACAGAAGCAGCACCAACGGACAAACATTGGAACGAATGGAGGAGACAACCAATAAGCACAAGGAGACATTGAAATTAGAGACCGTAGGGGTTCTGAGAAAAAAGAAACTGTCTTCTTCACCACAGGAAATGCCACAATGAAGAAGCCGAGAGAGCCACTCCACACACAAGCCCAGCTGGAAGTCATCCGACATCATCACAAGGACCACCTGCCCCAATGTTTATTCATGGAGATCTGATCAGCCTGGTGTGCAGTCCCCCAGGAACACAGGACTTCACACAGGACACTGCTTCCGAAAACAACACAAAGAGACCAACCGGCCAATCATCAACCAACAACTGACAATGAGAAAGGAACTGGAGTGACCAGAGGGGGGACCAGAGGAAGGGGAAAGGGAGGGGGGAGGAGGGAGGAAAACCATGTCTACAAACACAAGCTATGTATGCAAACAATAAGAAAAATTTAAAAATATGTAGAAATTTAAAAAAGGGGGAAAAAGAAAGAGGTCTCCTTGGAACCTCAAAATTCCTTAATTAAATGCTTGTGCTTTTACAGTTGAGCCCATAATTCTCCATTCCATGTAATGTCCGATGACTTCACACGATCCCTTTCCACAAATCCCTTTCAGCGGTGGTTGCATACAGTTAAGAAAAAAGAATCCAATAACATCAAACTATTTTAATAATTTTTAAAGGAAGTTTAAATGATCCACACTCGACCAGGGTCGATGAAAATGGCACTAGTGTCGAAGGGCAACAGGTTGCTAATAAATACAATAGTTTAGGAAAGTGTTGTTTCTGTCATGGAAAAACTATATTCTGGGGAAAATAATACTACTGTAATTCATTTTTGAAAGCTATTGAGACTTCTTGGATGAAGAATGTAGTTATTAAAGGCAAAAGTACACAATATGTTGTAATGAAATGTTTGTGCTTCACACTTCATTAAATGTTTCGTGGGCCCGTGGGGAAATTCTATCTCTCACACACAGAAATAATGTTTATACAGGGTGGTATCACTAGAGGGAGTGCACGGAACCATGTCCAGAGGAAGAACTGACTACAACTTCAGGATGTTCAATTTAAAATGCCCAAAGGAGGCATGAAAACCATATGCTAATACTGATGAATGAGGACTCAAGTCTTCTGGAGACTGTGGATATCTTGGCCAAATTTTCCTTTAATTTTAAAATAAAAATATGTGTGCATTTTGCTTGAAGTGCAAGGTGATGATCTGAATTAGTGGGATTAACTGAAAAAATACCAGATTCCTAATTCCTTTGCCAAATCCAGCCAACAGCCCACTGTAGACTCTCCTATTCAGGAAGTCGGCAGTTTGGGGGTCTGCTGACTGTGTTAACTGACACAATTTTCAAGATGAAAAAGTAAAATGCTAGTAAAATTGCAAAGAAGTTCACAAAAGAATAAAATGGCATCAGAGGAAAGGTATTCATGTAGAAAATATAAAATGAGTAACTCTGTAAAGGCTCATAGACAAAGCAGCTTTAAGCAAGAAAACTCAAGTTGTGAGAAAGAAAACAATCAGGTTCTTGCCTGTGAACATCTGGCTTTATTCACGGGGCTTTGGTCCTCAGTTTTCTTAAGAGGGGCATGTCTGACTGCTGTAAGTTTACACACTGAGTCAGTGCTTCCAATGAAAACACGGGGAATGTAAAACAGAACCACACTCAAAAACAAAGCCAGGAGAGAAACTAGAAAGATCTCAGATGAGCAGGTAGAAATGCTAACACCAAGATCCCTTTAAAAACTCAAAATTAGATTTCTGAGGAAGCTTTTTTGCCTCAAGAACAATTTTTCCCCTCAAGAAGTATGTTAACCTTAATGGCTTTCCCTACAGCTAGAATTTTAATTAGCTACTTTATGCTCATGACTGTAGCCACATGAAAAAGTAGTGATTCCAAGATTCTCGTTCTGAGTCATATTCTTCGAATGAACAACTAAGTCGATTTAAAAAAAAAATTTTCCAGATTCATGTTTATGGTAAAATGCTAGTTATAAGAAATATAAACCTGAACTTGCAAGAGCATAGCACTTGGGTTTCCATCTTATTATATAAATTGGCTCATGTATTTAATAGTCTCAAATATTATTAAAAATGAACACAACACAATAGGCCAGAGAAAGGATGAGGGTGAATTCTAACAAATCTCTTAGTCTTTTATTATTTCAATCCAGTGTGTGTGTGTGATAATTTAACATTATGCTAAATGAGACATTGTGAGACTATCAAAATTATATATTACTTTACATTATACAAAGGCATTATGATGAAAAGTTTTGAAAAACTAAAACATTCACGAACTTTGAAGAGTTCCCATATGGAAAATTTCCAACTGTACATCAAACAGTGTATTCCTAAGAAAGAATTCTAAAATCATTTACTATATAACAATATGTACATAGGAAGGCAGTTTTCTTGAAATACCCTGGGGTATTTCCCCACAATTCAGGTATTCTGGGGATATTCAGAATAAAATGCAAATGAAAGTAAAATAACTCATTAAAATGCCACGAATCTATCAGGAGCTACAAAATGACAAACACTCAAAAAACAGTTTGTTCCTTGGCAGCAATTAGAATCTCCATTTTTTAGGTAATTTCACACATTTTTATGCTTCCATAAAAGGCATATTAAGTCTGCTTTCAAATTACCTAAATCCCTAACTAAAGGTCAAAACTTAACCAAGGGGACTTTTTTTTTCTTTTTTACCAAACAATCATTCTCATCACATGAAAAGTATTTTTTATAACTATGTTAACTTACCAAAGTAATTATTTTCCAGTATATACATATATTTAATCATTATATTGTACACTTAAAATGTACACAGATAACACAGTGTTATCTGTTGATTATGCCTCAATTAAATTGGGAAAAATAATCCTATTACGAAAAAGTCCAGGTTGCACTGTGGTAGCCACTTGGGTTCCTTGAGGATATTTTTCTTATTAAGCTTTGCTTCTCAAGTAGTTTCTTCTCTTCTTACATTTAATGTGTAGTTTGAGCCTAGAGAATCCTAGTCTCTAGTCTCAGGTGGTTGGACTTTTTGATGCACGTGTCAGCCAGGTTCAACCAGGAAGACAAAAATTACTCCAGGTGTTTCCACTGCAGAACTTAATATAGGAGATTGGTGACACAGTGATGAAAAGAAACCAAACACAGACAACTACATTGACCCAGACATGAGCAAGGGAGATGAGAAACAGCTGCAAGTTGGCACCAGCCCCAGGGTTGAAGGAACAAAGGGAGAAGGTAGCATTGAAAGTGACTATGAATGGGGACCGTGGAGTAAGAGCTATAACATGGTGGAGGATGCCCAACAGCTCTTCTTCTAGGGGCCACCAAAATAATCCATTGCATTGGATTAACACAGATTTTTTTCAACCAGCAGTGTGCACTAAGCCACATCTCAGAAGGTGCATCTGTATTCATTAAAAGTTCTAGCAGTTGATGCTGGCAGGAGTAAAAATTGGTCAATTCACTAGGGAAGGCTGTGTGGAGTACTCTCCAAATGGAAAATGGAACTACCATTCGATCCAGCAATTCCACTTCTAGGTATTTACCCAAAGGGTATAAAAACTCTAATCCAAAAAGACACCTGAACCTGGATGTTTATTGCAGCATTATTTACAATACCCAGGATATGGAAACAACCCAAATGCTCCAAAACTGAAGAATGGTTGAAATAGATGTGGTACATTTACACAATGGATTATTATTCTGCAATCAAAACCAACAATATGAGGCATTTGTGACAATATGGATGGACCTAGAGGGAAACATATTAGCAGAAATAAGTCAAAAAGAAAAATTCAGAAACCATATGATTGCACCTATAGATGGGCTATAGGAATAACAAAGAAAAAAATCAAGAAAAACCCAAAATAAGCTAAGAGTAGAGCTGGGGCAGGTTACTACTGAGGGGGTAGGAGGAAGGAGAAATGGAGGAAGAAAGGAGAACAGGAAGATCAAGAGGAGGGTTCTTGGGAATGGGATGGAGGGAGAATGCCGGGGAATGCAACAATGTAACATACATATATATATACACACATATATACATACATTATATATATATTTAACTGCATGAATATGTAAACAAAATGATTAGTTTTAAAAGAAAGCTCTAGTAGTTGAATGATGATTTGTCACAAACCGTGGAAAGGCTCATGGCATTTAAATTGTGCATCAACCTCTTCCAGGGACAGGATGGTAGTAATCAGGTAATATGGCAAAGAGACTCCTCTGCCCTTGGTGGGTACCCTCCTCTCTCTCCACTGTTATGTCCCAACCCTGTCTTTCTCCCTCAAGTTTTCCTGTCCCTTCCCCAATCCATGGCAGCCACAACAAAGCATGACCCAATTCTAAAATCATATTCCTTTACTTAGAATTAGAGGAAAAACACACTCTTTGTTAAGCTGGAATGACTCTAAATTTATGGTTTTCAATCTTATCTAGCTCTCAATGCCATTTTACAAATAACTTGTGTGCCTTACATTAACTGTTCTCATTCCCTGAGTGAGTTATTCCAAATTCCTCTGTACCCCACAACTTCCTGTTGTAGAAACTCAATTCTAGCTTGTTAAGTAAGCATATTCAGTGAGCCTAGTATCAGTCATCTCTATGTTCTCTAACACCAACCAAGTAGTGACTGGGGGGTATGCATTTTTCTAAGCATCACTTCTAACATAATGCAGTGCCATCCAGGAGAAAAGCTAATGGCTACTGAACCTGTAAAACGGACACCAGTTGCTTTAGTCTGACCACTGTCCAGCCCTCCTTCTCAGAGCCCCACACACTGGCCAGTCAAAGACATGCATGTCTCCATCTGGCTATGCTGATCACAGAAACTGGCTCAGGGCTGGACAAGTAATTTTATCAATAGTAAAAGGATTCATCTGGAATGGGTTTTACTGAAACATTAGAGAAAAAGTCTTTCTCTTTCTATCTGGGGTTGTTAAGAAGATAGACTATAAGCCCAGAGCTAGGGGTGAAGAGAAAGTCAGTACAATGAGGCCTATATAAAAAAGCAGAATTGAGGTTTTTTGAAATATGGATGTCCAGACCTATGACATTTTTGAACACCTAGATTCAGCCATATGTGGACACCATTCAATAAACCTGGGAATGAATAAACCTCCATCTTCACTAAATAGCTAGGTTTAGATTCTGATTATAACCAAGATAATCCCAAATAATGTAACATCTTTCCATATTTCAGAGAGCAGTGAGAGGCAAATAGTACGTTTCCACAAGGAGAAGGAAAACAGACAAAGCAAAACATGTAATGGAGGCGGGTCAGAAGTCTCAGTGTTTCTTTCAGAGGTTTTACATTCTTTTATAAATATAATCCTGTTAAGTGCTTGTAAATCTATTTACCCATTTCATGCCTTATTCGTTGAAATATATATTGCAGAATATGGTGTCTTCTCACAATTGCCCGCAAAAATGGATTACTCTCCCTGTGCCCACAGCCAGCTTGAATGTCCTCTTCCTCTGGCGGTAGCTCATCCTTGCTTTTAGTAGTGCCAGGGTCCCTCTGTGTCTGCTTGGGTCCTGGTGAATTCTTCATTCTTCTCATCTGTTTCCTTTTAAAGCTGTTTTAAGGTTCATTGATTCTTGACCTGATGGCCTTGCTGTTTTTGTAGCCCTGTCTAATCCCCAGTTGGGGCTTCAAGATGCTATTACTGCTGTTCTAGCAACAGCCTTCTTTGTGTTTCCTTTCACCAACTTTTGACTACTCCCTGATCACAATCAGGAGACAAAAATGCTGGAAGGGAAGAGCCAGCCAATCCACATCCCCCACCAAGCAGTACAGATGACAGAACCTATTTGGAATTTTTTGTCATTACTTACTAATAAAGGCAAATCAACTCCAGAAGAAACCCAAATAGCAACAAGAAGGGGATCAAGGATTAAATGATACTCAGAGAAACATCCACAGTGATAGCCCACACAAAACATTACCTCCCAGATGACAAAGGTCTGTATCACATTAGCACAGGGGGAAGGCATGCTTCCCTAGGAAGGAAAACCCTCCGTTCACTTGCAGAATAGCTAGAGTCCACATTCAGTCTGCCAGCTGCATTGACTGCGGTGAGAAGAACATACCGCAAGCAGAGTTTATAATGACAATGGGAACCACAAAGATGATGCTTCTGCTATCTCTAAGCTAATAAACTCAAGGCAATATTTCATATTTCTTCATCTTTTTTTCATATTATAGTAGACTGGGCCTTTCAGCAGGAGTTTTAATGCATTGTAAACCTATTTGGTGGTAAACTTTAAAAGCATTTAATAAAAGGAATATGGAGCAAACACCATCAACGAGCAGGGTTCACCTTAACGATCCCTTAACCTGTTTATTATTATCTTCTGCTTCCTAGAAATGATGGCTTAGCAAGTCCTGAAATTGAACTGGGGGTGGGGGGGTGGGGGAGAACAAACAAAAACCGGAGACCTTTTGGCGCCAAAGTTCCTCATCCCCACAGGATAATGCTAGCCTTCCATAATAGCCAGGTTGTGGTTTGTTCTCTCTGTCAGAGGGATCTTTTAGAAGGAATTTTATGGCCAAAGACATTGTGTGAGTATTAAGCAATCCACAGTCTGTGTGGGAAGAGAAAGCGCTTGACCCAAATGCTGCAACTTCAATTTTCCTTCTCACCAGCTGCCAGGGCGGGGCCATCTCCATCAGATGTGATGACTCTTTGGAGAAAGCATTTTAAAAGTTATCTCTAGACACTCATTCACAGAACTGGCAACTCAGGAGAAAGCCAGACAGACCCACTTCTGTTTGTTAAATGGCCAGTGGTGAGGTCTCATTCGAGTCAAAGTTTAGGAAAAACAGTTCTCAGATCAGAGGGCTCGCTGGTTGCCTTCCTCATTTTTACTTGGTTCCACCTTTCCCTTCAGTAAACATACATTTCTACAGACAAAGACATTTTGTTGACTTCTCCTGGAGAGATCTACACAAAGGTGAGGCAGAACTATAGCAAATGAAAATGGAACCCAGGGGACAAACTGTCACTTTATAGAAGTAAATATGACAAACTTAGACCCACAGGAAATGTTTTATGGCAAAGATTTTGTCCTTTCCGAGAAAGAACTAGGCATTTTATTTTTCAAAATGAAACTTTAGGTTGGTTAAACTATTGCCAGATGCCTGGTGGAAATGCTTTTGTCTGGAGGGACTTCATGGTTGCTCTCTCATGAAAAGAAAAATTGATTTTCAATAAATAAAAAAAGTGTTAAATCCATGTTGGCAAAATTATTCTTATATTTGAGTTCACATCAAAGGTTAATATATATAGAACACTTGAAGGTTTGAAGGTTTCTCATTAAACTGTTTTAGGGTTATGAGTGACAAAAAAAAAAAAGAAGTATGGAAATTTCAAAGAAAAAAAAAAAGATAGAGCTTTCATGTGTCTTCACTATGAAGTATATTTACATTTCTGACAAGTCTTTCCACATACACCCATCTCCCACCCCATGCAGCTGTGGACAACGCCACTATCAACAAGGTTTAGGCAGAAAATCTTTTCATGTCAACATTTGTTTTAAGTCAACAAATATGTGTACCTACTATGAGCAAAAGTGTTTATTAAGTGCCCAAAACATATGATGATGATACCATATTTGGATATTTTTTTCCTCAGGAAAGAGCAGGTTTAATGAGGGATTCTGAGGACCACTTAAATTTTGGGAATGTAGAACTGCAAGGCAAGTGAAAGGCATGCTTATTAGGCAGCTGGAGATGTCAGTGGACAAGCAGGTCAGACATATGGGCATACTCCTCTGCCATGGGGATGGAATCCAAATACACTGCCAATGAAAACCAATTCAAATAGCCACTAAGAAACTACTATCGAGTCTCTGATTTAAAATTTCTTCTCAAGTGGTAAATATACTCTTTCTTGCAGCATCTCACAATGAATATGTTCAGTACTCCTCACGGTCAATTCAGTAAGTGAAGAATTTAGGGGCCTAGGAATGTAGCCATCTCCAGAAAGTTTCTAGAGGAGCATGACTGACTGAGGGCAAAATTCAAGAGGAGGGATTTTCTAAGGAGTTGGTAGTACCAGGATAATTTTTAGCTCAGGTGCATGAAAGAGTAAAAATTTTTCAACAAACAAAAAGAATCCACTTTGGTGGCAAAGTAGATTTGGTTCCTAATCCATTCAAACCTTACCACATTTTTCTTTTTACCCTTCAAAATATTTTTATCTCTGAAATTTACTCAGAAGTCATTTCTTAAAGCTAGTTATCCTGTGGTTCACATTACTGAAACAGGACTTCACCACTCCCTTGACATGTGCCTTGAAAGCTTATGTCAAAATTTTGGTGTCTCAAAAATGCATTAACCTATTTATTACTTATTTAGAGATTTTTTTCATATTTATCAAGCTTTTTCTAAAGGCAGTACCTTATACAAAATACCCATTAGGCTATACAAAAAAGTCAGGTCCACTCTACATAGTATCTGCCAGTGGTTGAGCAAATCCTTTAATGATCTTTGAATAAATGTGGTATAATTCTTTCATGTAATCTTTGTATAAACATTAGTCAGTCATTTTTTAATTTCAATAAATGTCCTGGCTTCTCCTTTCATTAAAAAATTGAGTTAACACAAAGCACGAGGTATATTTACATGCACTTCAGAGGTTAGATAGAAAGTACATTGCTACATGTTGCAGAAATTAATGCTTTTTAGATAAATTGGACAAGTTGTCCATGAATTAGCTCATTATCAAGTCAGACCTTAAACAGACAAAGTGGGAGCATACTGTGTTAATAAATGATCAATTTACTGCATGTGACAAATTTGATGTCTTAGTAAATAGTTGTATTAAACCAAATATTAAGGAGAGTAATTAAAGAAGATTATTTTTCACTCTTCATTGTTTTGGCAAGCTACTCTCTGATTTCCGTGTAGCTCTGTGTGAAGACCATAGACTACCAAGTGAGAAAGACCAGGAGTCACATTCTAGCTCTCTGCTCTGAACTACCTAAGCCTGGCAAGTCCATTCACTTCTCAAGCCCTCAGTATTACTATCTGTAAAACAGGGGTTTACAGTAAAAGCCACACCCAGAGCTGTGAAAGAATGAAAGGAGGCCATCATCAAAACTTCTAAACAGATCCCAAAAGGATAAACAGAGAGATTTCTATTCTTCTTTTGCTATTTTTAGCATTTTCAATCTGATGCTAATGTACAGATTTCACATAAGTTTTATAAAAAGCAAAGACAAAAATGATGAATACCTTTGGAATTATGTTCTCCCTGAGTGGTGCTGGGGTAAGACCCTCCTTCCCCTCGATCCCTTTAGGAACAGCCTCCTGCAGTTCATTCTTTGACATCTGTCAAAGCACATTCTTTGACATCTGTAAAAGCACTCCCTCACTGCAGCTACTAACCACCTCGGAACCCAGGTCTAGTCAGATCCCCACCATTTGGGTATTTTCTAGCCAAGGACGTGGATATTTGCTCTCTCAAGCATGGGATTCTGGCACCTTGGGGTCCCTTCTGCATTACAGTGTGGAGGTGGAATTAACAGATGAAACTTACATTGGTAAAGCATGTAAGTCTGGAGTGCAAATAGGTTCAGTCCCACCTTGAGATAGAAAGAGTTGCTTGCAATGTGCCTGCTGGTAAGGCAAATCGCTCTGCTGATGTTGGGCACAAATCTACCCAGTTTCCATGTGACTGAGGACCAGGCAAAATTTTCTCCTGGAAAATACTTTGAAATACACATTTGGTTTCCACTGAATTCTGCCACAGAGACTGGGTTCCCGTCAGTAAGGAGAGGCAGATACAGTTTAGAGGGAGTCTGACTTTTTTAAAGTAAGAGGGATTCTTACATTTTTAAAGTAACGTTTGTTCAATGGATTTTTAGAAGCAAAAACAGCATTTGAAGATATAAAGACTCGACTTGAACTGTTTTAAAATAAGCCAGCAGGCATATAGACTAGTACTCATTTATTTTTTAGTGAAAAAAATGATTATTGTCTCATGAATTATATAGCTTTATTTCCTGGCACTCAATAATACAACCTGAGAAATCCAGGCTCCTGGACATGTTACCAATAGAACAGACACAGCAGCTGCATTACTAGCCTATGCTAGAGAAAATTCTCAGGATATATATGCATATTAAGAGGTTCATCACACATATAGGTATCTGATCTCATCTAATTCTTGACAGGTGAGAATTCAATTTTTCTAGAACCAAAAAAGAATATTTTGTGAGAGCCTCATTCTTAAGGACCAAGGGCCTTTGACAATTTTTCCTGATCTTTCTAGGTACAGACAGGAGTAAAATCCACCATGGTATAGAATCAGCACCTGCTTTTGAATTGTGCAAGTCCTCGGTGAACTCATCACTCTTAGAGAACATGCCCATAATGCAGACAAATTCCCACCAGGTCCTTTCACTGTGGTTCCAAACAACAAAGCTGGCTTTTTGCTTCAGAAGAGCTACCTGGGGTGAGCATTCTGTGTCTGAAAAGAGGATGAGACACTTTGTTGCCCCAAACCTTGACTCTTGCCAACCTCCCTGTTTCCTTGACTCATTCTTGTCCTCCATCATACTCGATGACTCAGTTCTGTTATCAAAATTATTAGTCAGAGCAAACTCTCTAGTGGGTCCCCAAACCAACAACATTAGTGTCAACTGGGAACTAATCAGCAATGCAAATTATCAGGCTTTACCCTGAACCTACTGACTCAGAAACTGGGAGGGATCTGGCACTCAAGTTGAACATGCATACCTGGCAATGCTGATGCATACTGGTTTGGGGGAGCCACTGAGCTGCAGTGAGTGGGCTCCCTGCAGAACTGCTCTGGTCTTCTCTGGCCTAGGTGCCAATCACCACTCTCCCATCAGCTATCAGTCTTTCGAATATGGGGTGAAGTCTGTTGTCTCCTAGTGTCCTCATTCCTATTTTCTGTATTTGTGTTTTTTAGAGACTTTTTCTTTCTTTTCTACAATTTCATTGGAGAATCAGGGAGAGAGAACTGACAGAAAAGCTATTAGCCATTTGTGTCAGATATGTGTGTAGCTATTCCAATCAAATGTATATTTATCTTCAACACCCACTGATCTTTCCTAACTTTGAAATCACTATAGGACTTACAGTTTGTACTTCCATTTCTTCTCTTAATGTGATTCCTCAACTACTAAACACTTTTATTTGCCAATGGAAGCTAGCATCTTTCTTTCAAGTTTCTGTAGTGGCCTATCAATGAATGCCATTTTCAATTAGAGCAACCCCTAACACAGTAAGAGAGAAAGGAGATGCTGTGTGAAGACAGCTGATTTTCTGGATGGGCGTTGACCTCATTCCTTCCAGATGTGCCTCCTGGGGCACCTTCTACCTCCTGAATTTAGGCAATGTTAGAAGCTGTAGGAAAAAGAAGAATGAATGGAAGAAACTGAGACAGCCCAAGATCTGAACTGGGACTCAGTGAACATGTGCTGATCCATTTATTAGAGGTTCCAAGCCCCCTTAAATGCCCCAGTAAATAACAAAAAAAAACATTCAGAGAAATGTCTCTTTGGTGGGAAAATCATAGGAGGACAGGGGGCTGCCATTAAAGATAAGAAATCTTGTCAAGAACCATTTCTAGTGTGTCAGAGATGGCTGAGAATAGAGAAAGGTATTCCTTTATCTAAGGCATAGCTCTTATCCATTTATGGCGTGCCACAACCACCCACATTCCCATTCCTGCCATAGGCAGAGGACTTCTGTCCATGTTGTTCTGTCGACCACATCCCAAGTCAGTCAGGTCACCTTTTTAACCTTACAGATAGGAAAAACCTGAAGCCCAACGGGGTTTAAATGACTTGATCCAGTACCACCAGCCAGTGATAGACAAGACTTAAATCTCCAGATTCCTGGATCCATAACTATCCCCTGGAACTTACTAATCTTACCTCAGTCTGACTTGATTAACTGCCATTAAATTGCTGATCACCCAGAACACAGAGTTTTGAAAAGCAGAAGCATAACATGTGGTGTGCAAGAGAAATTAATTATCTTAGAAACACTTTTAAAGAATTTCATGTGAAGGATTCACATGGGAAATAGGTATTGTCCCCATAAAAACAGATGACCAAAAGAATCACAGGAGAAGACATTTTGAAGGGTGAATGTCAATGTCAGTGGCAACCAAGGTTAGCCAATGGGCACTCATATGCTGCTGCTGTGATCACTGCTTTGAGCAAATGGAGCCTCTCACTGAGCAAGGATGAGGCTAAACTAAGAAAATCTGATTGACTCCTCCAGTAGCTAAATCCTGGTGTGGAAGGTGATCCAACATGAGCAATTGCTCCATGAAGACTGTATCTTAACAGGGAAGTCTGTGTACCTGTGCATTCCAGCTAACAAGAGAGGAGAGTTTGATTAGACCATCTGTGTTGTCAGAGATGCATACGTGCTTTGATTCTTGACGATGCATAGCTGAGAATTATATAATGTTCTAATGTAATGTTACTTTGATTTAAGAAAGTAACATACATTAAAGGAATTTCAGAAAGAAGACCAATAATAGACTAATTCTCAAATTCTGCACTGCTTTAGGATGATGGGACTATGGATGATTCTGTTTCAATGATTTTTTTTTATGATTTCAACTATCATATATCAATGTTGTACCAGATAACTTTTGTTGTATAATAAAATATTCAAAAATATATCAGCGTAAATGAAATAGACTCTTCTTTTCACAGCTCTGGGACTGGCAGTTTGGCCCATTGGGGTTCATCAGACCAGGGCTCAGTCTTGTGTCTGCAGTCAGATGTCAGGTCAGCAAAGGCAGGTTGACCTTGGATTGGGGTATATACTGCCCACCCCTCATTACCACCACCCATAGAGGAGTGAATTTACACAGCTGCTCTCATCAATTTTAGGACCTCTTCTTTGTTGCGAATGAACATCGAATCCGTCCATTATCTTGTCAAAAACAAACCTGTAATTATCTAGCCTAATTTTAAAAATAGACACATTGATCTAATGGCTTTTTGGACAGGTCTCAAGTCACTGAATTCTAAGTGTGAACATTTTTATTTTCAAGTAATTTCCATCATTGGTGCTGCCAACTCTCTTCCCACTGTATTTGCGTCCAATCCTATGAATTTTCTATCATCCTCACTTACTTATACTTGGTCAAATCAAGCTCTTCTTAGAGCCATACCTGACCCAAGACTGGTTCCAGTGCCTATTCCTGCTCCTTTCTCTTTGTACTTGTGCTCTGGTGTTAGTTCAGGAAGGAGAGAGGGTGTAACTCTGTCTTCTGACATGCCTGCATGTAGTAAATCACCTGCCATCTCGGTTGGCCCCAAATGCTCTTCTTTTACATGAACAAGCACACCTTTTCATGCAAAAATTCCTGTTGTTTCCTGTGGTCATCTCCATTCATCAAGCTGTGGTCTCTGCAACAAATGTGGTTGGGAGGAGGTTCCAAGACCTGCTGGCAGTGAACTCAACTATGGGTATTTCCTTTAGAAGTTTAAGTACATCTTTAAAAATTGAGCCTCTTCAGGTCACACTACATATCCTGGCCTGTAGAGATCCCCATTAATCTGGCAGTTATCCCTCTCTATACATCCTTCCCAGCTTATTCTCAGGAATAATGAAATATTCAAGAAAGCCTGTTTGTTCTACACAGCATTATTATCCCACCATCTTTCCATGGTTTTCCTGTCCCTCCAAAAATCAGAACAAGTCAGCAAGTTTCTCAGGAGACATCAAGAAGGGAATGAGTGTCCATTGCTGGCTCTCACCCAAAAACCTGAATAAGAAAACCTTTTGTCCCCCATGCCCTTTGACTTGAAGAGAAACCAGTAACTGTGTAGTTCTCTTTCCTTTGGAGAAGTGGAGGTTGAGGCCATTGAAAGCTATCTCCTGGGTCCTTTTCAGCCCTTTTAATAAAGAATGAGGATAAGAGGACAATGGGATGAGTGAGGGTGGAGGAAGGTGCTTATCTCCTCTTGCTCAAACAACTCCTTTCAACAAACCCTTTGGAGGAGGACTGACACCTGAGCCTGAAGTTCTCCTGAATTTATAATGCCAAATCCACAGTGTCTTCTGCTCTCGGTCATGAGTACTAGGAGCCAATAGAAGGGAGTTAAAGATTGTGCAAGGTGTTTTATATTATTTGCTACACTGATAAGCCCTTTATCAGTAAACATTAAAAAAGAACCCTCACTGTAACTTCCCTCTTGTTGTGAGTGGAAATCTTTTGCTTCAACTTTTGTGGTCCATTTTCCTTTCTCCTTCTTTCAGATTATGCTTCTTTTCTTTTTTCAAATCAAAACAATTTATTGTAAGAGTTTAAGAGTATCTTTATAGGCATCGATTAGTTTAAATATCACAGTTCATGCTCTTTTCCTTCAGCACAAAGAAAACTGATGTGATGGCCTATATGAAGGTAGTTTCTTCTATTGGTTTTTTATCTGACAAGACACCTTTGGCAAAGTAATGACCAAGACTCATCAATATGCTACTTTTCATCTGTCTGACACTGAAATCAATGGACTCTGAAGAAGTCCCTGTATTGGCATTGTCAGAAGTGATCACCACGCTGAACAGAGCAGACTACTTGATTTCTCTGAGCACTCATTCACTCCTGAAAGCTTTCTCCAAGCTGTTACAGCCGTCACCCTGCTAGAGGTCAGAGATGAAGATGCTATACAATCAAAGGATGCTCAGTAAGTCTGCAAAGGGGAGGCTCTCTCAGCATGTGAGATGATATAATGGCCTGAAGATTCAGCCCCTGGGAAAAACCACAATGTCCATCTTTGGGGCATGGTACCCTTAGGATCTACATCTGTGTGCCTGGAAGCCCTAATGTGTCTTATGTAACACCTGGGCTTAGAGATGACACTTAGTACCAAAAAAAAGAGTCTGCTTATGCAAAAATGACTGGATGGATGTAACCTAGTTTTGTGAAAAAAAATGTAACATCTTCATCAAAAGAACATCTTCATTTAAATAATTTCAAAGCATAGATATGATTATGTATTTTGTCATGATTAACCAAGAATAATAAAGTAGGAGAAAATAATTTGCCAAATAACTTTTCACATACTTAGATTTTCATTCATCAATGATGAGAATAATCATGTAGAACAATGAAATCCCCTAGTTTCATAGAATCAGGTTTTCTTGACTTGGAAGCTGCTGGGCTTATACTTGTTCTAAAATAATAATGTCCTGAGAAGCTACAGCCTTCACTTGGAACTCAAACCCAAGGTAGAAGAAAAATTGAAGACCACTGAATTCAAAGAATGATACCCAAATCATCTTGACTGGGAAAATCTAAATCACCAGGCACTTTGAGCTCTTCTTAAAGAATGCAATAACATCATGCCCTAAGACACAAGTTTCTTACCCCTTAAAAATGAAATTTTGCTTCCTTAAAGTGTACTTTTTTTTTCTTTATATTGGCCAGTAGCTATATACTCTTTCCCACAACAAACAGTGGTTCACTCTAAAATAGTAATACTAAGATACAACTAAGATACAACCTACTCTACTAAGATACAAACCCCACCTCCACCTTGTCCTAGCAATGAGAAAAATCCTACAAGTGATGACAGTAGAGCTATAATTCCAGGAATCTATGTAGGTATGTAGAGACGTAATAAATTTGGAGACAATCATCAAGGATTCCTCTGAGGAGTAGGTACTGGGTACATCTTATTAATGATATGGCTAAGGAACCCCCCAGCTGTGGAATCCATCAATCGTGCATGATCCTATCTCTAATATTTTGATTTTGTCAAAATCTCTAACATTTTTTAAAAAGAATTTGATTTTGTCTCTCCCTCTAGAATTGTTTCCCACTACTTCCTCCCTCTCAAATCATACAACTTGAAGCTTTCCTGCTTTTGAATATGCTTGTGCCCAGTATCATCTTCTCTCTCTTGTGTAACCCCTAAAGAGGATCCTCTCACCCTAACCTTCCTAAGCATCTTTCAAAATCCATTAACAACATGATACATTTCCCTCTCCTTTACAGATTCCTTTGGATGGAATTGCCAAGATCTGCCTTGAAGATACTTCTTTACCTTGTACATGCTCCTATAATTCCCATCATTCTCATTCTCCCCATCCATCTTCATGATGGTGCAGTTTCTCAACCTCAGCACTACTGACACTTGGGGTCAGTTCATTCTTTGTTGTGGATGACTGGGCTGCAAGTTGCAGGATGTTCACTGGCATGGCTGGCCACTAGACTCCATCAGCCTCTCTCCAAGTGGTGACAATCAACATTGCCCATCATTGTTAAGTGTCACCTACAGGGCACCACTGCCCCCAGTCCTAGAGTAACCCACCCCAAAGTTTTATCTTGTTCTATTTGTCTCATTAAACTCAGAAACTCACACGGTACCTGGCTCATCACATACTTTCAGCCCATGCTCCATGAATTGATCAGATCACAAAAAAGTGATGGTTCCAGCAAAATGCCACCAAGAACCCCAGCAGCGTCAATAGCAGATTTCTAGTTACTTCTAAATAAAGATGTTTTCTACTTGAAAATGTTTTTCTACCAAGTAGGCAGAGGAATTCTGTGGTTTTTTTTTCTCTTTTTTTCTTTTTTTTACAAAAGCAAAGAGCATATGTGAAGAAGTTTTCTGAGCAGTGTGGCCCCAGGCTGTTTTTGACTGTGTAGCTCTTGAAGCCTTTCTGGCTGCCTCCCAGCCCCTCTGCCTTCTCACCCTTTTGAAGCCCTTTTGGCCTGGGTGGCTGCCTTCCACAGCTGACAATGCAGTGGAGCCTCCCGTGAGCCTGCGCGCTGCTTATGCCCAGCCTTGTGCTGCTCAGAATGGAGCCCGCGAATGCCGGGCGTCCATCTCTGGCCGCCAAGTCCATCGTCTCTCCGCCTCCTGGACTGAAGGTTTGGCTTCTGTTTACTGGGCTATTATTTGCATTTATCTTTCCAGCCAGACAAATTTAAATGATGCCTTTATCTCTTACTGCTATGGCGGCCTAAATCCCCATTCTGTATTAATAGGACTTCCTAGTAGAACCCATTTTCTTCTTTAGGAGAGAGTCATAAATATTGTGAGCTGGGAACCAGGCCATGTCCAGGAAAGCCTGGTCACTGGGCCTGGGACTGGGGGTGGAGATAGGGGGGAAGCGCTTAGACTTCCCAGCATCATGGGGCAGGCATCAAAGAGAATATTTCATTTTTAAAACAAAAAGTCACTGAAGGCTTTTCTCCTGACTGCAAATGGTAGGTTCTTTTTTGCTTAGTAAATTAAGGAAAAGCAGAGAAAACGAGGTCCATCTAAAAGTGTTCCACAATAGTGAGAACAAGTAAGGCATAGTGGACTGGGTGAAGGGGCACTGGATGTTGGTGAAACTAGGGTGCACTCGGGTTCTCACCAGGGGAGTGACTTCAGAAATCAGGACCTTGGAATTTTAAAGTATGAAAAGATCCTGGAAGCTACAATTTCAACCTAACCCACTTTTTTTTTTTAAGAGAGAGACTAGATCTTGCTATATTGCCTGGGGTAGTCCCGAACCTGCGGAATCAAGTGATCCCTAGCCTCAGTCTCCCAAAGCTGGGATTACAGGTGCATGCCATCACATCTGGCTATTTTTTGAGACTAGGAATCACTATGTTGCCTGGGGTAGTCTCGAATCCATGTACTCAAGCGATTCCTAGCCTCAGCCTCCCAAAGTTGGGATTAAAGATGCATACCACAATGCCTGACTAACCTTCTAAACTTAAAGCTACAGCCCAAAGGTGGTTCTTGACACTAGGCCAAGGTTCTGCTACTTTATGATGTGCTATGTTATAGCATTTAAAATTCATTATGAAATAGATATGATGATATGATATGATATGATATATGATATGATAAATATGATATAAAATACATCACCCCACAGTGCTTGTAGGTTAGAACAAAAATAAACTCAGGCTCCCCAGCACCAAATCAGCATTCTCTTTAACATACCAATAAGTATCATGAAGCACAAAATGAGGTTATCTGGAAAAACTTAAGAGCAACTTTTAGCATCCTCAAAAATAACTGAGCAAATATGCCTAAGACAGAATCTTAACCTTTAAATAAAATATGGGTCCCTCTGCCTATGCATGATTTTATTATTCTTGCTCTAGAAAAAAAAAAAAAAAAAAAAAAAACCTTGAGAATTGTAGAAATTTACTTGTGTAAAGTGACCATAAGCAGACTGATTCACTCAAATCTCAATTCCTCGCCAGAAGGGGGATTGAGAGAGGTGAGTTAAGGACAGATAAAAGGAAGTCTTACTTCACTCAGGAAATAATAAGTGCAAGGAGCTCATTACCACAAAAGAGGTACAGGCAAGGAATATAAATGGATTCATAAAGGTTTTGACCAAATTTATGAATGTCAGAGCCATAAATGGTGGCTGGGAGTACACTGACCTTTAAGGTTAATGCCAGGGAGAAGACTGTGTCCTTTGCAGCACCTCCCTCCAGGCCTCTGTTGCCAACACAGTGTTGGGCTGGGTGGGCAGGGGCATACGGCCTCTTTCATGGCAGTGTACGCAAGGACACTCCAGGAAGCTTTGTTCAATGCTGCTGTTGGACTTCAATATAGACGAACTCATGAAACCAGAGGAGAGGTCAGTTCTGGGCATGAGTAGTCAGCCGAGGTTTCAATGTGGGCCCTGCAATCCCAGAGAACACGTCACTCACCTTATGCTCAGCTTTCTTGTGTGTAAAATGGGGAAAATAACATCCATGCTGTGGACATCGTGCTAGGACTTACAAGAAAACCCTTTTCAAGCTGGAAAACAAACAAACAAACAAAAATCTATTACTGTTGCAACAAAGAGTTTTAAGCAAATGTCCCTTTGGGAAGAGGGTTTGTGAAATACTCAAAAATGGAGCAAGTTTTGTTATAATTTTCTGAAGAGAATTATCCAGAATATTAAAAGGTACTTGAGATCCAAGTCAAATACTAACTGCCTAAGAAAGCGTTCCTTCCTCCTCTAGATTTTCAGGAAACTCTGGGCATATTTCAGTCAGAGCATTCATATTACTAGGTATCTAGTTGCTTATCTCTTCATTTTCTTGTGAGCTTTCCTAAGACATTATTACCCTTGTCTGCATCCCTAATATTTATCATAATTCAGGTGTATAGTTGGCACTCAGTAGATCTGAATATATTGTGTGATTCGCCCTGTCACCCCCACTTTCCAAGAGTGGAAAAAAGAAACGGTCCAACTAGAAAAAGCAAATTAAACCACAGAGACACAGTATTTCACACTTACAAGAATAGCCAAAATCTAGAACACTGAAAACACCAAATGCTGGTGGGCTGGGAAGTATCAGGAACTCTTACTCACTGCAAAATAGGAGAGCCACAGAGGTTTCCCACCAAATTAAGATTCTCTGATACCATCCCATTCTTTGTTATTGATCCAAAGAGGAAACTTTATGCTGGCACAAAACCTACACACAGATAAGATATTTATAGTGACTTAATTCATCATTGCTAAAACTTCTAGACAGTAGAGTATTAGTCAGCACTGAAAAGAGAGCTGTTAAGCTGTGAAAAGATGTTAGGAAAACTTAGATGCTTTCATTACGTGAAAGAAGAAATGTGAAATGATTCTGTACTATGAGATTCAAACATTTTGGAAAAAAGTGTGGAAACATAAAAAAGGACCAGAAGTTTCCCAGGAGTGGAGGAGGGAGGGGATGGACAGGCAGACACTTGGCAGCACTTGGTGCTGTTCAAGTCCTAGATTCTGGCTCCTCTCATCTGGGTGGGGTGGCACCACACTGCCTTCGTGTTCATTTCCCTGGTAACATAGATGTGGAGCACTTTTTCAAGGGCTGGTCGGTCATCTTTACTTCATCTTTATTATGTGTGTGCTAGGGATTTGGTCCACTTTTTAATCAGATTGTTGTTTTCTTCTTATTAAATCTTAAGAGTACTTTGTAGAATATGAATAGTCCTCCTTTATCATATGCATATTTTTCAAATATTTTCTTCCAGTCTGTAACTTATCTTCTCATTCCCTTGTCATTTTCTTTCCTAATGCAGAGGATTTTTAGGGCAATGAAGCATTCCAGCATGATTCAGCAATGACAGATGCATGTCACACATTTGTTCAAACTCACAGAAAGGACAAGATCATGAGTGAATAGTTAATTGTGGACTTTGGATGATTATGATGTGTTCATCAGTTGTAATAAATGTACCATTTTGGTGAGTGATGTTGATACTAGAGGGAGATGATGCCTGTGTGGGGATGGGAAGATACAGGACATTTCTGTATTTCTTTGCAATTTTGCTATAAACCTAAATAAAGTACACTAAAAAATAAAGGTAAGAAAGAAGGGAGGGGGGAAAGGGGGGAGGGGAAAAGGAGAGTGAAAGGGAGGAAAAGAGGGAGGGATGAATATCAACCTGTGTGTGTGTGTGTGTGTGTGTGTGTGTGATCACTTTTCTCACTGAACAGAAGCTGAAAGGATGAGAGTAAAAAGGGTCAATAGGCCACTGGACACCCTCATTTCTTCAATGTCCCCAGGGACCAGCCACTACCTCTGTGAGAGCACGCTCAGGTCATTTTTGCTCAGCACATTCCATTCAGCAGTGAAGGTTGAGCTGCCAAGACCCTTTGCTTCTCTCAGTTCTGAAACACTATCCACTCCATAATGGTCTTTCTGGTTGAAGGGGCCATAATGAGTGTCTATTTCACATCTGCTCTTCCTTAGCTTTTCTGCAGCCAGGCTGACTTTGCTGTGTGCACATTGCAGCCTTTTATTTTCCCAACCCCAAACTAACTCTGGTAGTTAATATCTGGCATATTCGGACCACAGGTGTAGCTCTATTGCTTCCACTCTCTGCATCATAGATGCACCCACACTTACGTTATTGTCCTTGATCTCTGCTGTCAATCCCATATTGGAATGGGCAACACCACTCCACTTTGTCACGTGAAAAGTTTACTCTGCACATAGCCGGGTCCTAACCCGTTTCTTAGGTCTTCCCGGAAAGGCTCTGCTTTCCTGGCTCGCGCTTCCGGGCATCTCCAGGGCTCCGTATTTAACCTCCCACTTCTAACAGCATCTGTACAGTGGTAACATTAATGTTATTGCAGCAGACAGCCAGAGCCTCATTTCTCTCTGCCTTGACTGAAAATGCCTGTTCGGAGTGAAAATGTGCAGATACTGACATTTTTGCTTGAGGTCTGAGTTTGTGTGGGTCCAGCCATGGTAGCGGGAAGAAATATGCTGCAACTGCCAGATGTTTGAGATTTTAAAAAGTAGCAGTCAAAATGAACGGGGGAATGCATGACTTTTAAAGTTATTTTCCCAAAGAAGCCTCTGCTTCCTGAAGTAGAGGAAAATTCCCTAATTTACTCAGTTCTGAGATGGAGTTGCTTGGAAGAGCAAGTGATTTATAAAAGATCACATCTCTCCCCCAAAAGCTATTTACCCAGTTGTGTGTGCTTAAAAAATCAGGATGCAGTCGTATTTATGCTTATCATATTTAAATTTATCGAAGGTCTGATTTAGATTTCACAGTTGAAGGGCATAAATGAATGAAAAGATGGTTGGATTTGCAGTTAAGTTCCATTCTCTACAAAGAATTGGTTTTCCTTAATCTCTATGCCTCAGTTTACTCCTTTGTATAAAGGGAATAATAAAGTCAGCTCTGGTCATAGGGCTATATAAAGATCTTGATATAAAAATGCACAAGAATGAGCTTTATAAACTACCCAAAGCTACATGGTTACTATAATACTGAAACAGAAGTTGCTGAAATAAATTACTTAGAGGGAAGTTACTGACGGTTCTGGTGGAATTTGCAACCTGCATTCCTTGAGATTATCCATGTTGCTCCTTTCACTTTGTTGTGTAATTTGTTGACTTCATGTCCCCTGTGTTCTCTCATTTTTACCCCCCAAACAATTCAACTTGAAGCAGACTCGCCTTGGCATAAAAAGTGATAATGAAGGGGGAAAGTCTGGTGCAAACAGTAGTAACTGTGGTTCATTTCCACCATGTGCATTGGCAATAAGAACCTCAGGAGACAGTAGATTCCTGCCATCATCGCAGTTTAAGCAAAAGGGATGGTGACACTGAGACAGCACTGATTTTTCACTTTCCACTCCCACCAGTGTTCCCACAAGCACTCACGTGACCCGGGACGGCCTGATGTGGACACAACCTCCCCACACACCTCCAGCTCCCCCCCTGCACATCTGCTAGACCTGTGCTCAGTGAGGTGGCTGACCTCTTCCCTCCAACTGACCATTGGGGGCCGCAGACAGTTTGGTTTCTCAAGCGCAGGAGGAGGAGGTAGACACTGGATGTGAGAGTGGCAGGGGCAGGCACAAGCCTTGGTCCTCAAGGTTTAGCTCTCAGCCTGAGTGGAGGCAGCAGAGGAGTCAAAACCCACATGGGCTCAGCAGACTCCATATTACCCAGTTCTCAAGCCTCATGAGTGCAGCAGCTTTCTCCTAACAGCGAATCAAAACAATTCTGTTCTTGAGTGTGGCTTCTCTGAGAAGCTGCGGGTCACAAGCTGGGGAGTGGTACTCAGAGCCCATGAAAGGGCAGAGAGGACACAGCAGCTGGCAGGGGTGAAGGATGCTCACCAGGGCACTAAAGCACCTAGACAGCTTCATCTCCAGTGTCCCCCTCACACAGAGGAAGTTTGGGATTAACATACAACTGTCAGACCCCTTAAGCAAACAGCAAGTCCTGGCATTTGGACTCTGCTCGCTATTAGGCAAGAATGATTGGGGACTGTCATCCCCATTGAAGCTTTTAAAAGCACCATGACCTTGAGTAGTCATGAGCAAGAAACTAGGAGGCTGTGCTACAGAGTAAATGAGGCTGGAGCACACAGGACTTTGTTAAAAATGTTGGCGATGCTAGCCCAGCACTGGGAGTGTTCAGTGGGTATTTCACCACTCACCTGGCACAGCCTGGTTCAAGGATGCAGAACCTGGAAGCTCTGCAGGACAATGCGCAGTATCGCAATCACAAGGATTGACATGAAAAAAAAATGCATCGATTCCATTCCAAAGTCTGTGTTTGGCTGGTCAGGTGACATGGAACAGTTCCCTTTCCTCCCTCCGATGCAGGCTTTGCTCAGGGTGCTCCGGGGTGCTCGTGGGTCTGAAAAACTTACAAGACAAAGACCCCCCCAAATTGTTCTTTTCTCCCCTCTCCTTTAACTTTCTTTTTCTTTAAATTTTATTTTTATTATTTTATACAACCTTGGTCATATTTGTGTAATTATTGATCCCTTTATGTATGTCCTCCCTCCCCCCCTCCCCGTAGCCCCTCTCGGTCACTCTGACTCCCCTCTCTCTGCAAGTTGTTGGTTGATAAAGTTGTTGATCAATTAGTTGGTGTTTGGCCCATTGGTCTCTTCCTTTTCTGATAAATGTTCTTTTCCTGGGTGAGGACCTGAGCTCCTGGAACTTGTCCGCTCACGCTGCTTAAATTTCTAGGAGTGACTCTGAGGTGGGCAGCCAGTCCCAGCTCATCTGGGACGAGAGTGTAAATCTGTTTGGACTCCGGGTTTCCATTCTGGTTTTAAAACACTGTCCACTGGGAATGGCTCCAAGAAGGAAAGCATCAGTGTGTTGTGTGGTGGTTATCGACTCTTTCTGAAGGCAGAGGTCTTCATCAGCACTTCCTTGCAATGACAGGCAGTTCCCCAGCCTGTGAGATCTATGTCATACAGTGACCCCCAGAGCAACAAGCAGCTACCCTCAGGTATGGGCTCTGTTAGGACTCAACTTCCTCAGCCCCTTTATAAAAGGAGCATCAAAAATGCTTCCATTTGGATACTTGCCGTAGAAAATGAGTCTCATACATTTGGATGTGGAGGCCCAAGACACCCGCTCCCTAAGTGGGCGCCCCCCCCCACTCCTGTATTCAGACACCGAAGCCCACACACTTAGGTACGTGCTTTCCGCAGCAACAGCTGAGCTGCTGTGTCGGCAGCAAACAGCAATCTGATGGGAAATTCTCTTTATCTTCCCTCCATGCTCCTGTGAAAACCAGGAGGATTTCTGAGAGATACAGCGATTCTCCCGCCCAGCGACAGGCAGCTGGCGTGGAGTTGGAGCTCAGGAGCCAAAGGGTAACTTCACAGTGACACACAGGGTGACAAGGCAGAGCCAGGCTGAGAACCTGGTCTACATGTGCAAACCAAGCTGTGGAAGCTTTGTTGTATCCTGTGCAGAGTTAATGGAAACCAAGAACCGCCATTCCAGAACCATCGCTCCCTTTCATCCTTAATAACCAAATAAAAATGGGCAGGCTGTGCTTGGGGCAGCTCTAGCGATCAGGTCTCCAGGAAACAAGGCTCCCTGCAGACTTTCCCTTGATCTTAAAGCTTAACTTGAAACATTTATATGCACGGAGCACCTGGTCAGGAGATGTGAGAACGCCCCTCCCCCACCCCCCACACCTTGGCTTTATTTCTTTCTTTAATAATAAATACTCAGTTTTCTTTTTTCCCTTCCTGGAAACAGATTCCATCCTAAAAATGTTGTTTGCTTTTTCTTAATAGTTTAGGAAAAGCCAAACAAACTTGAAGACACAAAACCCCTGCTTCACCCTGGGCCCGCAATTAACAACCATCAGGATCCCTGCCTGCGTGTTGCTACCTGTTTCCTTGGGAAAGAGGAGGGAGAAGTCAGGGCAGGTTAATTCCAATCAGAGCAAAGGCTTCTTTTGTTTGAATTCAAAGGACTCCGGTTAAGGGAGGATGCCATTCCATATCTCCGAGCTACACAGGGCTTCCTGTTCCTCACACCTTGCAGCTGAAGAAGTGCTAAGACTAATAATCTGTTCGACTTACCCTGGCACAGAGTATCATTACAGTCAGATGTTTAATAGACCAGCCAGAGATAGTCCTCAAGGCGAAGGGCCACCTGGATGACAGCCCAAAGGCAGCAAAACATTGAACATTGTACATACATGTTCAGTATCCTCCTCTCTGCTCTTCCATGTATCTTTGCCTGTGTCCTTCATCCCACAAAATACATTTGTGATTTCATCCAAAGGGATAAAATGCATGGAAAGAGAAGCAAAGGAGAGAGCTGTTATCAAACAAACACAAAGGAAATATTGCAGAAGAGATAGTGCAAGTCCTTGACCATCTAAGACGCTGGGAGGAGGAAGGTGTACACTGGACTCCCTGGACCAGAGTGACCTTAGTCCAGGGCACAGCACAGGAGGTCCCGTTCATGGCCATTGACAGTCTTGCCCCTGTCCTCCATGACTGAAGCCCTCTGAAGTACATCACTATAACTATTTGTAGTGTAATGTTTTTATGGAGGTGATGCTGGTTTACAGCACAGTATATACTAGAGGGCACAGGCTCACAGCTCTTGAGATGCATATCACTGCTCCACACCCACCACCAGGGTACCCACAGACCTCCCCTGTGGTCCCTTGTGTACCCCGGCCCCTGTGCTCTCCCACTTCTCACTCTCCCCTTTGGGGGGTTGTTGTTGTGCAGTAGGACATCTAGGGTTTGCTGGGTTTCATCTTGTCTCTCTGTGGACGAGACCATGATGGCTTCCCTCTGTACTCGGCATAAAGTCAGATCTCCCTGGAACTGACAAGTCCTTAGTGACAGACCTTTCTGCTCTTTTTGTTTCTGCCACCCAGCCGAACCCCCCAGCCTCAGAGTCAGTGGTTCATCCCTGGGGGGGTGGGAGGGTGGATTGCTCTTATTTTATTCTTATTGCTTAGCTGCATGGCACCACCCAGTGAGGGAATAACGCCATCTTTGGCATATACCTACCACCAGTCACAAATGATGCTCCATTATCTGCGTGGGAAAGTATTCTGCAGAGTAAAGGCAGGAGTAGGTTATTCACATCTCCATTTTACAGATGAGGAAACTGAGGACATGGGCAGCTGAATGTGGGTCCTGGGTCCTCAATAGGAGACCTTGATTCTCTAGTTGAGCACTAACCACTCTCCACTGACTTTCTGACAGCAAAGGCTGCTTTCTCCAGACAGAGGAAAAGAAATAAGGTCCAGCTAGAAGACCCAGTCTCTGAGGGGAACACATGCTGACGGAGGGAAGCGCATGGATGAAACCTAAGAGGCCTTGCTATGGGGCACCAAACCACTTCCTGGTGCCCGCTTTTGTGGTTGGCACCAGCAAATTCCTGCAGTGAGCAGCAGCTTTTACAGATCCTTGCCTTAGAATGGGGCTTGATACAAGTCAGGAGCACCCTATAAAAGCAAGGTTCCCCAATATGTTCCCCAGAGTGCACCTTTTTAGCAGTCAAGTTGGCTAACAATTGCGGCAGCTCATGCCCAACTTTTCACAGCTTGCCAGCATATGGGACAGCGCAGATGCAAAGCAGAACCGGACACACGCAGACCCAGCCCTTTCCTGCCGGCCCCTCAGCCTCCCAACGCGGCTGGCGCCGCGTGCTAACAGGTGGCTTCCTGGGCCCTGTCAGCTTGTCTTCCAGGTGGCAGGATTTCCTTTTGGAGAGAGCAGGTGCACTGTGGGCCAGCGTGGCAGAAAGGCAAACATTTGGAAACCAGGACAGGGTTTCTCTGGTGCTGGCAATGGGGCATCTTCTAAATCTAGAGCATCTCCCCCTTTAAAATTTATTTTATTTTACTGTTCCAAGTTGCACAGGCGCGGTGTTATGAACACACTGCCAGCGTCTTTTAAAAATTTAAACGGGGTTGATGTGTAATGTCAGCGATTCCTGCTAATCCGACTCACTGACAACTTTTCAGGAGGGAGCGGTTGGGCGCTTCTCTCGCTAGAGCGCGCTGCTTCCGTTTACTGTTTTGATCTGAACCCGACTGCCTTCCTGCAGATAATTCTTTGGCATTTTTATTTTAAGGAGAGAAACAGGGAATAAAATTCTGGGACAATAAATGTTTACCTGGAGACACACGTCTATCCCTAGCCCTGCTCCCAGGAGTGGAGCGGCAGGTCCCCCTGCTGGCCCACCTGCTGGGAGATACCTGGTGGGTCCAGCTTCAGAGACTCTGCCTGGGAATTAAAACCTCCAAAAACAGAACGTGCTTAGGCCAGGGACACGGCTGGAATGCAGGGAGCGGTGACAGTGGACACCAAAGATAGCAGGGAAAATAGCAGGCACCCCAAAGAGCTTGCCCCAAAGCATGCCCACCTCTAAATTGGGATCTCACCCCATGCGGATGTATGTTTCAACACAGTGTTCCATTGTCTGTTCCTTTTTGTAACCATCTTTAAAAAGCGGGCCTCGGAAATGGATTTTATGAACTAAAACTCATAGTATTCTTCTGCTTTGTAGGCCACGTATTCCTTAAAGAACTAGAAAAGCAAAACACAGAAATTTCACAAAGCAGTAATGTGTCCCCAAATCTTGCCTTCTAGCAACAAAAATTCACTGGGGTTTAGTTCTGTGAGCTGCCAATTGATTCTCTTACACTGGAGAACCAAGTTAAGACACTGTAGTATGCCTTGTCTATGAAAATGCAATTTTTTGTAATGTCTTAAAAGTACCTACAACTTAATTTTAGACATATTGAGGAAAGCACCAACTCTTTCCATTGCCAAGGTGAGGGGGTCTTTGAGCAAGCCCTCAGCGTGTACCAGGAAAGGGTGATGCTATTGCCTCATGCTAATTGTCATGATATTTTTTAAAAGTATTTTCCTTTTAAAAAATTTTAATTGATTATATATATATATAAATATATTACATCATTGTCTACCCCAGGATTCTCCCACCATCTTATCCATGAATCATCTTAATCTCTTGAATCCCTTTCTCAATTTTACCCTCCTTCCCTTTTCTTGCTCTATGCCTCAGTTTTGTTGCAAGTTTAAATTTCTCTTGTCTGTTTATTTCTTTGTTTGTTTTCCCTATATCCCTCATATAAATGAGACCCATCCGGTTTCTCTTTTTCTTTCTTTCTGGCCTATTTCTGCTAACATGATTCCTTCTAGCTCCATCCTTGTTGCTAGTAATAACATACGTTTGTCTTTTTTGATTGATGGATAATATTCCATTGTGTAAATATACCACAGTTTTTTCAACCATTCATCAGTTTTGGGGCATTTGGGTTGTTTATATATCCTGGCAATTATAACTAGTACTGCGATAAACATGAGTACAGGTGTCCTTTTGAATTAGTGTTTTTGTATCTAGTAGGTAGATTCCCAGTAGTGGGATCATTAGGTCAAATGGTAGCTCCATTTTCAGTAGTTTGAGGGTACTCCACACAGCCTTCCATAGTGGCTGGACCAGTTTGTAATCCCATCAGCAACATAAGAGTGTTCCTTCCTCTATGCACTGGTGCTGCCATGATATTTTTAACCACACAAAAATAATAATAATAATAATAATAATAATAATAATAATAATGAAAAAAGACTCAAGAGATCAGTTGCTTCAAACAGGTCAAGGCGAATAATATTTGAACAATGTTTAATTAGTTGAAAACTATCACATTAAATCGAAGTATAAATAATGGCCTGAGCAAATAATAACAGAAAAAAAAAAGAGAAAGAAGGCCAGACTCAAGGACAGAAGTAGATATGGAGGCAAAAAAATGGTAAAATGAGAAATTTAAAAACAAAAACAGTTTTTTTCTTTTTTTTTAGCCAATACAACTCTCAAAGATGTCAAACATGATAATTAATGAGTTTTAAACATGTATGTGTGTAGGTTAAATGAGTTGGTGAGGCTTTTTTCTCCATTAGCTTCTATGATCAACAGCTGGGGATATTGCACCTTTCCCATGATGGTAGGTCTGGTCCAGTAGGTGTGTGCATGCATGAGTGGACACATCTGGACCTGGGAGGAAAGGCTAAAAGGCTGTGTTGTTGTCCTGGAAGGAGAGCACAGGAGAGAGGAAAATGCCAGGAGAAAATGTGATAATGCCAGAGAGAAAGGGCATGAAGATTCCTGGGGGTTTCGGGGCTCACCTACCTCCCAGCCCTACCTGGCCCTGGCTGTGGCCCTGTCCTGCCTGGTGTGCTAGAGCCAATAAAGAACCTACTCAGGTTGAGATGCCTGTACTACAGTTGGCGTCACAAACAGCATGGCTGTGCCATAATATGCTACCATGTAATGGAATAATAAAAGGGTATCCTCTGTGGACATCTGAAATCATTTCTCTAGAAGGCCACTGTTCCTCAGTTGAAAGTTTCCCACTTACAGAGATACACAGACGCAGCAACACTATTAGCAAATGTTCACCCCATACCCTGGAAGACAACCTTTGCTTTAGACATGTGGGTGAGCAAATATTTCTTTGTTTTTATTATATATATTATATATATATATGTTATGTATATATTTATATCATTGTCTACCCCAAGGTTCTTCTACCACCTTCTCACCCATAAGGGTGAGCAAATATTTCCATGATAATAGCGCTGCCATTTTCTTAGTGATTTCAATTTTTTGGTAATTGATATGTTTGAGCAATTTTGGTAAAGATTTTTTCTCCCTGAAATACGTAAATGGTCGTTTAAAAATCAGTCACACTTCATTTTGAGAATTTTGTTGCTGGAGAGATGAAGGAGCCTGGATCTGCTTCCAAACTTATTGATAATCAAGGGTGGAGGTGCTTTCACCATACCAAACTCAGAATCAGAATCTTGGAGGAAAAATCCTGGCATCTCCTACTTAATATTAAGCCTCTGGATTTGGAAAGCACTGCTTCTGGCTGTCACAAAGTCAATAAAGGTGTCGACTGATTTGGATGGAAAATCAGCCAACACCGGGATAGCTCCTGTGCCACAGACCAGAGAAAGTGAGGTCAGTCTGTGTCTTAAACACAAGAATACAAGGCAAATCTGTTCTCTAAGGAGACAGGAAACAAAACATTATTTGGTAAACATTCTAGATAAGAAAACCACAAGCTTATAATTCTATAGGCTCTAACTTGCAACGATGGTACAGAGAGAGGCATTGAAATGACTGCTTTTCACTTCTTAATTTCTTTAATTCAGTGACTAAATACCTTGCGTTTATAGCAGGCAAAGGTGTCCCATGAAAGAACAATATTGCCATCTAGCGGCCACTAGAAGACATTTAAGAATCAGGAGCTCTAAACCGCTAAATTGAAGAAATGAGCCATCTGAGAAAGGACAGTATACAGATTTCAGTGGAAAAGATATCCTTTATGGAAAGACTTTCTCTAAAGAGACGGCTCCCACCAGACACACTGAACTTAATTCCAGCTTCTAGTCCGAGGACCATGAGTAGTGGTCAGTTGAAGTAGTGTTGTGTTTCGTTTGACTTTTTAGAAATTATAAGCTCGCTGATGTTTACGAATCTGTGAAGGTTCAAGGGTGAATTCACATTGGGAGTCTCTGAGACTATCAGGGACAATCTCCAGGAGCAGGATCATGGGTTTCTTTACTCACCCAGCCTTATGGTTCCCTAATCCCTTTGCAGAGAGACCCCTAGCCCTTCTCACCCCCGCTGTGGCTTCCCCAGTTATTTCCAGCAGAAGCCTCCCCCCCACCACTACCCCAAGTCCTCACTTGTTGGAAGCAGTTGGCCTCACAAGTCAATTAAATGAGGATGGTTTCCACTTCCACACAGGTACACGCACGTGTCCATGGAAGTTAGCCACAGGTGACCAGGAGGGGAAGAAGAAGACATCAATGAAGAGGCATCATGGGCAATATCAGTTTATTTAATTAAAGTCTGTCCTGATCTAAGTGATCCCCAGTAGGTCATAATCTTTCTGAAATGTAATAAGATTACTCTCTCCCTTAATTTTTTTCTATGTCTGCAAGTTACAAGGCCGGCTTGGGAGTAGCCAATGTGTAAGTTTTTCAAAGGTGAAGCGTGTAACTCTGCCTTTCAAAGAACTGGTTTGTCTGCTATTTTGGAACAGAGCCCTCCGGAAGGATGGGGCAGTCTGGGTTCCTGTCTTGTGGTTTGTTCTTTGTTCTTTTCATTGAACACACCTCCAACTCTCCTGAGCAGGAGGCACCTCCCTCAAGAGTTCCTTGACTGGCTTAGGAATCTGTGTTCATCATCCACACCCTTGGCCATGGAATAGTGCCTGGCCCACAGGGGTAGAAAGAGTGCCCTGGTTTCATAAAAGTACACACAAGCTCTACTGAGAGAGGACACACAAGCACAGCTCACCCGTAAGATACCAACAGTTTAACGGTAGCATACGATGCTGGGCTTATTCAGTAATTCTTTGGGGGTGGGGAGGTTTTGCTATGTGCCAAATACTATCCTCTGCTCTTAGAAATTAACTCACTGAACAATAAGATTTTCTTTATGTAGTTCATCTATATAAAATTAATGGAGGGCCATCCAGTTTAGAAATCAGGACCCAAATATTAAACTTGAGATCATATGCCTTCTAATGAAAAGCTATATTAAAAATATGGTCATTTGGTTTAGGCTTAAAAGATATATGTTTACAGAAATATTACTTTGTATGTTGATCAAGGGATATTTCTACAAAATGGATGGTATAAGCCTATCTCAATATATTTATCAAAAAACTCTAAAAAGAAATGATTTTACCCTCAAAACAACTCCAGGGTATAGGTACTTCTTATCCCCATTTTACAGATGAGAAAATTAAGGCATAATAGGGATAAGTAATTTGTCCAAGGCTACCAGCTAGCAATTGTAGGGATGTAATCTGATTTAATTTGGTTTCTGGCATTCTGTTTCTAGAATGCACAATTTGAAATATAGTGCCTATTAGCTCCTTTCAAGGAATCAGAATTTAAAACATGGGCCCCAGTAAATTTTCCTGGATCCATTTAAAGGCTTTGGGGGCTTGGAGTTCCTCCTGTAGCTCACCAGGAATGCTGGTCTCCTAGCATTGCTAGATCTGCTAGATCTACAGGGCAGAAGACACTCAGCCCATGTCTGACCAGGTCTTGTGCCCAGTAGATGATGCCGGTGATCAAAAATCATGTTGCTGCAAGTGTTAAAGCTATGTTTGAAAATTCCTTCGTCACTCTCAAAATTGTCCCATTAGAGCAAAAGGAACAACATAAGCTTCCTTGGACTTTCTGTAGTTCAGTCATCCAAGCCAGATACCTACAGATATGTGTATTTATTCTGTAAATGCTTATTGAGCACCTACTATTTGCAAGGTTTGATATTGTTAGGGAGAGAGAGAAAGAGAAGAAATGACTCACTGCAAAAAAAAAAATGCAGCAAAAAAGATGCTCACAGGAAAAGAATCAGTCAATAGGGGAGATTTTAAAAAATGTAAAAATAAATTTGATCATACTGTGACACTGGGGAAGCTTTCAAAACGTGCAAAGGCATGTGGTTTCTGGACTCTGTAATTCTCAATGCATCAGGACAAGCCTGCAACTGATTACAGTGGATAACATTTGAAGAAGACATGATTCACTCCTTGCCCCCAAACACACATACTAGGTTTTCATTTAAATTTCACCAAGCAACCATGGAAGGTGGAGAGAATGGGAGAGAGGAGTGGAATGACATGAAATGAAACCAAGGTGGGCTGCCTGGGAAGAGGAACTGACAGGTTCATCCAGGCCACCTTGGAGTCTGGTCGCTGTGGTTCTGGAGTGATTTTGTTGCAGGAGGAGGTTGTAGCATCTCCAGAAGTGGATCCAAGTTTCTCCTGATCTTATTCTGTGAAGTTCTCAACAATTCCAGCCTAACACTTTGGCTAAAGATAATAGCAGAAACGTTTTCTTAGGAAAACAATGTCCTTCCCACCCCACCTACCAGCAACAGTAACATCTGTCATCCCTCTAGGAAGCTGTACCTGCCAGCTGACATGCCAAAGATTTGAAAACGAGCTAGTGATTTTTGAAATGTTTTAAATGGTAAACCAGGTATTTGCCCTTTATGAATATTTTTAAAGTGAAGAAATGATAAGGAAAACAATTAGAACCACTTGTCATCTTACTCTGTAGAGGGAGGTTCCTGCACAGACTTGGTTAATTTCCTTGGAGGTTTGTGCTGTTCCTGTTGTCTCTCTGTATTGTAATGTAAACATTAATCTAGGCCTCTACTCTTAAATAATTTGGAACATGGACTCTGTTTAGAATTTTAATGACACGTTTTCTTTTTCTAAAAAAGCTTTGTCTTACCATGAACATGTCCTAGGTAATCAAATGCAATTTCGACTTTCCCTTAAGTGTATTTTTCAGGAATTTGCATTTTGGTGACTCTTGAAGAGCCATGTTGAAAAACTGTGGTGAGAAATTGTAAGGAGGAGAATTACTGTTTGACCTAAAGTGACCCCAGAAGAGGGTGCCCAGCCGGGGAAGTGACTGGGAACAGGCCCTGGTGCAGCTGGCTGGGAAGAGATGACCAGGCAGGAGCCAACAGAGATCAGATGATTTAGCATGAGGGGGAAAATTGCCCAGAATCAAAGGACTGCCCAGCTGTCCCTCCTGAGTAAGCCAGGACCTCCAGGCACAGAACTCGGGTTCCAGCATCACCATAACTTGTACCTTAGTTCACCCTCCAGGACTTGGCCATCACCCCACCCACAGCTGCTGTGTTCTGCATCTCCATCCCCTTCCTTGACTACTATCTACCCTGTGCATGTTCTCTGAGGCCACACTGTGCTCACAGAGGCTGGGGTTCCCAGAGGCGAGGATTGGTGGGGCACCTGAAAGGCACATTATTCCTCTATGCATCCAGGTTCTCTATTTCTCCTTTAGAGTTCAGTGACAGTATAGCATCTTTATGTTTAACACATAGTGGGTAGCTTATGTGAGCATGAAAATTTCATCTTTAGATCGTAAAGCATACAAAAGAGCTGCTGTGTGAGAAGGGTGGAACCATGGTTAAGAAAGAACACTCGGTTCTGCATTGCTCTGCCATACTGAGTGCTTTTGTGCCAGGTGCTGTTTCCCCAGCTACCTTGGTTTTACTCTTCTCAACCATATGGTGAGGCAGTGGGCACCCTCCTTCTTAGCCCACAGATAGTGGAGCTGAAGCTTAGAGAATCAAAAACAGCGATAAACCAATGAGTGGAAAAGGTAGGGTTCACATTCAAGGGCACCCAGCTTCCAGATCTGGCATCTTATCCATACCACATAGCTAGCAGATGCTAAAATAAAAAGAAACATATTGAAAATTCCACTTACTAGCACATTTCTATTGACATGGCTTAAAAATCCATTTGTTAAGAATAGTCATCAGGCAATTAAAAGGAGCAGCAAGAGAGAACTAGAGTCGTCTGTTCAAACGAAGCCTCTATGGACTCATAGCCTTTATGAATTGGGCTAATTAATTGCCTGAGTTTATATATATCTTTCTGTCATTATAACTTCCTCAGTGTTGTATGTAGGAAAAACACTAATCCTTACACTCTAAGTTGTTAGCTAACAAATTTTTAAACAATATTTAGAATCCTTCACCCAATAAACCCGAAGTACTTGAGGATACTAGTCCTATTTGGGAAAAAAAAAAAAAAGCCAACTCCTGAATTGTAAACCATGGCACTGGCTGTCTGCCCTACCCCCTACTAGTTAAAGAGTTGTCAGACTATAGGGTACCCACAAAGGATTCATTCAGTATCAGAGACAAGTTTTTCTCAGAAGTCACCTTGCTCTGAGGTCAGCAAAGAACCTCAACTGAAGAATATAAGACACAAATGGTGGCAATTCTCCAGCTGTATAGCCATCATGTGGCGCATCATTTCATTAAAGCCTCTTGATGACCTATGAGTTGGATGTTGCCATCCCACTGTTCATACAGATGAGAAAATAAAGACCACAAGAGGTTCTATGTGGCCAAGATCAGTGTCAAGGTCATCCAAGGCAGAAAGGGCAAGCTGGAGCTGGGGTGCGGCTGTGTTCTTTACGTTCACTCAGGTCACTGAGGCCCAGCAGGAACCCCAGATCTTCAACATTCACCACCACCGTTGAGTTAAAGAGCAGCTTTGGGGGCTGCTTTGAATTAAACTGCCAGTTTAGTTTTACTCATAGTTTAAGAGAATCTTCTCAACTATATTTTCCAGATGCAAATTTGGCTAGAATTTGCACAGATGATTTTGACTTCAGAGATGGGAATGTTTCTTGGGAAACCCAATAGTGACAGGAAAACTGGAGCACGTGTCTAAGTGACATGCCAAGTAATGGGGCGGGAAGTTCCCAGAACCATTGTCCCCACCTTCCAGCACTCTCTCTATTTTGGGTCCAGTTCCTACGTCACTGCCATATCCTGGGAAAGTCATATACTGCCAAAGAACTCTTTCCTCAGAAAAATCTCTAACTTCGTATTCTCATCGCCTTCTCGCTTTGTTCTGAGATAGAACAATATAAAGTTAGAATGTAAAAAAGAAAACAGGTCAATATAAAAAACAGCAGCCACTGGGTGTCACTGGCTTACCACTTGAAATAAAGTTGATTCCCTCAATTCTATCACAGGGGAAAACTCGGTCTTTTTAGTGGAATATTTCCCAGCCCCTTGAGGGATGCAGATAGATAGGGAAAGGGTTGAGATGTCTACAACGAGACTCTGGTAGCACTGCAAAACAATGAAACTATTCTTTGCTCTGTTGTAAATTATTCATACCTGTAAGAAGTAATAATCCCATTTTAAAGATGGGTACACTGAAACAGCAGTGGGCAGAGAACACATTCCTTGAGTTTTTAAATCAAGACTTTAATCTTTTTTTTAAAGATAATTTTCCAAAGCCAGGGATAGTTTGTACTTATCTCTACCCATTGCCCATTCAATCTCTAAAGAGAAAAAAGTCATGTCAGAAGATGTAGGAATTTCAGATTGTGTTCCAATCCCTGAAGACATGGGATGAAGAGTTATCATTTATAAGGTATCTTCTATGAGTCCAGGCATTCAGAGCCATATCTCATTTTACCCTCAACACAGAACCATCTATAGCTTATTCTGCCCCGGTGGAAAACATGGTTTAGAGAGGGCAGGAAACTTGCTTCATGTCACACAGGAAGAAGGGTGATAAGTATAGATTTCAATTCAGATTTTTGGCTCCCAAAGCCAGGCTCATTCAGCCCCCTCAGGCTGTGTCTCCGTAGAGAAGTTCTCTTTATTTTGGACACATTACTTTGAAACCTAAAGTAATGCCAATCTTTTGGTTAACCAAGTAATAGGTGATAAAGATATTAAATTCGACACAATTGTGTCTTTTGTGCTTTGAGGTCATTTCTCAGGTCCCTCCATTAGCCAGAGGAATCAATTACACTGGCCCAACCCACAAAGATTAGGAATTTCCCTTCAAGTCCCTCAGGGTGGCATTTCAGCCTGGGATTTGATTTCTCCACATCTTCTGACACTTATCTCTCTCCACAGTGGCTGTGTTCCAACTCCCATTTTTGGCTGAGGAATACCCTCCCATCGCAGAATTATAATCCTTATTTAGGTTGAAAGGTGGTCAAGAGCTTTGGGGATAATTATTTATCTTCCAAATTGACACAGCAACAGCCCAGCAAAGCTATAAGCACTTAAACTCCCAAGTCTTCCTGGCCAAAACTGCTTTGCACAGCGAGGAGGCCTTCCTGAGAGGAGATAAGATAAGATAGTGCATCTACTGGACCCTCAGCTCCTGCCAAGTTCCTACTCTGGGACATCAGCTTTCCAACCAGTGGCTTCCTAACTCCTCAGCCACCTGAATCACACCTTGAGGAGGAAAGAAACCAAAGTTAACCCACCATGACTCTGTTTGCTTTTTACTTTCTCACTCCAGTTTTTTTTGCAGACCTGGTGACGGAGGCAACACTTCCAGTGACACCATGTAATCTGGCAAATAATCTCTCTATTTCATAGTCTAAAAAAGTTGGTGGTAAAATACTACTCTGTTCTCTTTCCCGTGTGCATTTTTAAAAAAATGTAGCTTTTTTTCTTGTCTAGTTCAGATTTCTGGGGATAACATGAATACTCCCTCCTCTCCCCTCCATTTACTGTTTTTTCTGCTCCTTTCAAGCTCCTTTTCTGGAAAATAAGATCATGTGTACTGCAAAGTTCACCCAAAACTCTAGCTTCCTCTCTCAATCACCATTTCCAAAAGAGATGAAATAAATACCTGTATAAAAGATGTAATCTAATTAAACTTGATTCTCTTTTCATTATTAAAAGTAATATTCTAATGTTTTACCTGCAAAATTAGGTTATTTATAGGGTATAAATCCCACAAATAAGATATATATATAAAGATATTTTAAGTATATACATTTATATGTGGTCTCTGCTGGCCACATGAAGCCTAACATTGTTTAGAAATAGGAATGGGTGATTGGGACAGGATTTTTTGACATATTTGTGACATATTACACAGTAACAGAACAACATTTGATCTTCATCCACAACAATTTTTTACAGGAAAGTCAGTCCTTGCTGGTTGAACTAAACCTTTTTCTTTCTCTACCACCCAATAAACAGGAGCAGTAGCCACCATAAACCATGCTGCTTGAAGAAATTGATGCTAACTTCACTAGCTAGAAGAAAAATAGAGGTATTGGCAACTAGTAAATCTCATAAGCCCCAACACAGAGGGGAAACTAAGTATGCTGGCAGTTTAATTATCTGCTAAAATATACTTTTTAATAATTAATTTTAGTTTTGTAAATTGATAGCACATATAAATGTATATGTATATATGTATATTTTTTATATGATTGTCTACCTCAAGGTTCTCCAACCACCTTATCACCCATGAACCATCATCTTGATCTTTTGTGCCCATCCTGATTATACCCCTTTCCCCCTCTCTTGCTCTATGCTTCAGTTTTGCTGGCAGTTAGTTTTAACTTTTTGTTGTCCATCTGTTTGTTTCCCAAAATCCCTCATATATGTGAGACCATCCAGTATTACTCTCTTTCCGGCTTATTTCTGCTCACATGATTCCTTCTAGCTCCATCCATGTTGCTGCAAATAACCCAAGTTTGTCATATTTGATTGATGGATAATATTCCATTGTGCACATATAAGACCATTTTCTGATTGATTCGTCTGTTTGGAGGCATTTGGGTTGTTTCCATATTCTTTAGGTAACTACGTCCACACCAAAGAAATGTATGCAAGAGATGGTTTCCTTTAAAATGCCCTCAAGCAAACAAGCAAAACCCCTGTGTTGCATGCCTTCATTAAATGTTCCATTTAAACACACTACTCAGAACATCACCTGCTATGATATAAGGGAGAAATGGGGAGTTGTGGCTGAGAACCACATTGTTAATCGCACACCTCAAGGATAAGGAGTTTGCAGCTAGCCTGATATGTCAGAGAGAGGAAATCCCTGGATTATTTTTATTTTAGATTTTTATGTCTAGCACCCTAATGTAGGGACTTTTGATTTTTTATTTTGGTTTGATTTTGTTTGTTTGTTGTGTGTGTGTGTGCCTTGGAATGTATATGGGGATGGGGTCATTTTTCTCAATTTTTAATTCTATATTGAGGAAGGAACTACCTAGAAAGATGCATTAGTAAGAAAAAAAGATAAATGAAAGGTTGGAATCATCAAAATCCCTCTGTTACAATGAACCCAGGGCCATGGGAGCCCAGAAGGATATTTAATGCCAAGTTGGCCTGAAGCCAATGAAGAATGTAGCTAGAGTAGTTTTACTCCAACCCTCTTTTTAAGCTCTAGAAGTAAAAGCGTGGTTAATTAAGTTTAAATCTGCTCAGAAGTGTTCCTTTGACCTGGTTTCCTTTTACGAATGTACTCTCTGATATGTTTATCTCCAAGTTTACTGTAGCATTATTCACAAAGTCACCCAGCTGCTCATTGACATGAGTGGATAAGGAAGATGTGGTTGTCTAAATAATTTTAATTATTAATGTTTCTACTCACACTTACTTTTCATTATTATGAAATGCTTCATATTTGAGAAGACAAACAAATGACCAATAAACACATGAAAGACGCTTAACATCCTTAGCCACCAAGGAATGAAAAAACTAAAATGATATTAAAATACCTTTTGACATCTACTAGGCAGTCAAACTGTCCAAAACTCAAAAAGACAAAGAGAGTGTCTATAAGGAAGTAGAGATATTTGAATCATTCTGGTAGTAATAAAAAATGTTGTTCTATTTTGGAAAATCATCTGGCAGTTCCTCAAGTTAATCATAACAGTACATATAATCCAGCAATTCTTTCTAGGTATAGAGCTAACATAAATGAAAGTAGATGTGCCCCACCCACACACATACAAAAGAAGATGTGGTAAATATACACAATGGAATACTACTCAGACATAAAAAGATGTAATCATGCTATTTGCAAGAACATGGATGGACCTAGAGAATATTATGCCAAATGATATGTCGGAGAGAGAAAGACAAACGCTGCCTGATTTCACTCATATGTGGGAAAGAAGCAGAACTAATGAACAAACAAAACAAAACAACCTCTTAGACAATAAAAAATAAGTGATTACCAGAAAGGAAGGTGATTACCAGAAAAGGATGAGTCAGTAAATCATGTAAAAGGGAGCAATTGATCGTGTGCTGAAAGATAGGATCTGGAATTTTGGTGGCAAATAGAATGCAAACTATACAGATGTTATTTATAAGGCTGTGAACCTGAAACCTGTATCGTGTTATAAACCAATGATATTTAAAAAAAAAGTTTTTAAAAGTACTCTCTTGAGCTCAGCTTTAAAGTCAGGGCAAGATTCATAATGGTAATATTGTCCAGGATCCACTGAATTCTGCCAGAGAGCGACATTAAGGTGTTTGGGCCCATGAGTGTGGCAATATCCTTTTCTGATGGAAGACACTAGATTATAGCTACTAATTGAGATACTTTAGGAATTAAAATGCTTGTAGGTTAATTTAACAGTTTCAAATATTTAAATTATTTTAAAGTTCTAATTGAGTCTTCCGTTAGCTGAATTTATTAGTTGTTCCAATCACTGTACTTTGGTAATTATAACACCAATACCTAGTCCATGTTTTATTTTTTTATTAATCTTTTTAGTTTAAATATTCATGCATATAAGTATATACATGTATGTATGTATGTATATATATATATATTTACATCATTGCATTCTCCAGGGTTGTTTAAATATTCATGCATATAAGTATACATATATGTGTGTATATATATATATATACATATATATATATATTACATCATTGCATTCCCTGGGGTTCTCCCTCTATCCCATCACCTGAGAGCCCTCCTCTTGATCTTCCTGTGTTCCTCCCTTCCTCAGTTTCTCACTCCCTCCACTTTAGCAGCCTGCCCCAGCTCTACTGTCAGCTTATTTTTCTTGTTTTTTTTTGTTTGTTATTCTTATGTCTGATCTATAGGTGAGATCATATGGTTTCTTTTTTTTTTCTTTCTGACTTATTTCTGCTAATATAATTTAATCTGTTCATTTCCCTCATCCGGTTCATCAGGTAGTAAACCTGAAAATAATCTTTTTTTTCTTTTTAGAGAAACAAGGTCTTACTATGTTGCCTGGGGTTGTCTTGAACCCGTGGAATCAAGTAATACCTAGCCTAAGTCTCCCAGGTAGCTGTGATTATAGGTGTGTGCTGACACACCCAGCCAAAACCTGAAAATATTCTTAGAGTGAAGAGATCAAGCAATATATTCTAATCCTTTCTCAAGAAAGCTGATATACAAATACATAGAAAGCTTGGTAAATAAAATAATAAAACATCAGACCAAGCAATATTTGATGGTTCTTTTGATGAAAATTAAAAGACAAGTGAGGGCAGAAAAATAACAATGAGGTTCTGTGAGTGGTGGGTGTGGGTGGTCCGCTCTGTGAGCACAGTGGAACTTTGTGAAGACTGTGGGTATCTTCTGTTCACCTACTGGGACCACAGCTGGAGGGAGAAAAGCTATACTGTCAAAACATCAACAAGGATGTAAATAATGGTCTTTGATAGAAGAAGGAGGAGGAAGAGACCACAAATAAGACTGTCCCATGTGACTTACACAGATTTAAAAACTTCTGAATGAAAGTAATACTATAAATATATAAATACATTATTTCAAATAAAAAAGCTATAACATATAAAAACAAAACAAAGAGGTTCTGACGCAAAATTTTTAAATCACTTTCTCAGCAGAGGTGAAAAAGCAATGTTTTGTGTACGAAGAATCTTGCCCAACAACTAATTTTGTGTTTCTTTTTAGAAAAAGATAAAGTATCTTTTTTAAAATGTACCCCATGTATATAGTCAATTCTAGATAAATATAATAGAAATCAGTATTTGAGTGTGCTCTAAAATTATACTCTCATAACGAGAGCGCTTTATCCACAAGTAAGATTGATTTCTGAAAATAGTCAGCAAAACCACTATTGTCCAAATTTATTTTTGTCTTCCTCTATCTCTATTGTGAATTATTTAAAACATCATACTCTACAGTTTGAACATGACCCACATTTTAAGTTAGGTTCACCAAAATAACTTTCTCAATGTACCAATTTTCATTTAATAGAAATATCTCCATAAATTCATAATATCCACTGAAAGTTCCTAGGCACAAGGATATTACTAAAATCTCATATATCCCAAAAGTTAATCTTTCCACAAAAATATCGTGCAAATATTTATTTGCAAAGAATTCCAAGCAAGTCTGTCGAAACCACATTTAAAAACAAACTGCTTAGACTGTTTAAAAAGGTTCTCCATCAAATCAGTAGTTCTTTCATGCTGCTTTAATTAGTAAAAACGTATTGTGTGTGAAAGGCCTACATCATTTCTTACTGGATAAGGAAGTTTCACTTGGAAAAAGTAAAGATGTTTTATAGTATTACTACAATTAGTCTCCATAGAGACTAACTCTTCCAAGAGTTAATTTCTCCTACAGGGACAAGTTTTCTAGAAAAATAGATGGAACAAATAAGGCAAAGAAGGAAGTTTTACTAATGAAAATGGAATTACCATTTGACCCAGCAGTCGCACTTCTGGGAATCTACCCAAAGGAGACCTCAGTGTAGGTACAAAAGGACACCTGTGCTTGGATGTTTATTGTAGCACTGTTTATAATTGCCAGGACAGAAATAATGATGGAAAAGTGACCAAATTATGCAGGGAGACAAAAGAAAGATAATGATTTTATAACAGGGCTTGTTTGTGTAGGAGAATTCTCTCGGTATCAGCCTCTCATCCTTGATGATAAGAATGCTACTTTCCTTCTGGTGTAAGGGGGAACATCGTTTATATAGGAATTTCATGGTCTGCTTTTAAGAAAAATGAAGGTCAGTGTGTTTTTCTTGTGTTCGCTGGTTTTCCAACTTTAACTCAAAACAGTCACTCTGCCAGAGAGGTGTGGCTGCAACGACTGACTCTGAATTCTCCCAGATCATATGTCCAACAAGCTCACCGCACTTCTGTGTGACAGCTAAAGGTCTCTTCAGGACAGGGCATCTCCTGAAACACCACAGAACCTGACTCTCCAATCCCCATTACTCTCTGAGCCCCATTATCAGCGATGGCTCTACATGTTTCCAATTTCTCAAGCCAAAAGGCTCGACACATCTCTTTTCTTTTTCTCCTTATCACATCTACCAATGTCCCCTCCAAAGTCCCCTCCCCATCACCTCTGCCACTATCAGTGGAATAGAATTCACCATCATTTCTTAACCAAAAGATGGTACACCCTTCCCAGTAGTTTCAGCTCCCTGTAGTCTTTTCTCAGCACAAATAGTTCTGATAAGATTTGAGTTCAAAGCAGCTACCCCTCTGCTCAAGACCCTCTAGTGACATTATTCTCTCAGGAAAAGCCAAAAATCACAATGGACTCTAAGTGATGGGCATCATCACATTCACCCCCTGTTCTCTCCATCTGCTATGGGAGCACTTACCTCTACTACCCTGGGCTCTGTTCCAACCCTATTAACTAGGCCTCCTACCAACTTAAACTTCAGGTTTGGTTCTTCCTCCAAGTTAGTTCTCTGCAAACCCTATTTGAATGAGGGATTCAGGGAGTGGATACAGGCAGTCAGTTAGGAACAGGACGATCCCAGTCCATTTTCAATCTGAGTAGAGAACAATCAGTGGGAACCAGTAGTTGATTTCCTCCACCACCCACCTGCCCAGCCCAGTTAACAATCAATGAGAGTCAGGGTGCCCTCCACTGCAATTGAAAATAATATGTTCAAAACACCAACACAATAACACAATGCTAAAGCAATGAATCAAAACTAGTTTCAAAAAAGCAGGCCAAGTAATATGAAAGACTCAGTAAGCCTCAAACCCAAGAGAACACACAGGCCCTCAACCAATCAACAAAATCACCATGCAAAGATAACCAACAGTCAAACATCCCCCACTCCTTGCCCACCATACACATAAAAAAAGCTCCTGCTTGTAAGACCCTCAGGGGAAATCCACTCATGACCCTTCTCTACTCAGAGAACTTCCCTCTTATTTATCAATAAATCAATAAATATTTGTCAACAAATCTGCTCTTCTGTATAAGTCTGATCTCAATGTTAAATTCTTTCCTCCACAAAATCAAAACCTGAAGGAGAGTCCACCTGGGGTTTTTGGGCTCTGGCCCCAACTTCATGCCAATTCCCTTTCCTATCTCTTCTCAAATGTTCTGTTGTCTATGAAACCTCCCCCTGCTCTTCTGCTTTTATTACAAAGATGGCCCATCCAGAACACACAAACTCCCTGCTGGCACTTCCGGTCTCTCTTTATCTGCTCTATTGTT